>VMDO01025987.1:0-27377 GCA_007922755.1 Pedetes capensis | reverse complement strand
ATTTGCCAGATTTCTTTTATTTGTCCATCTGTTTAATGGACATATAGGTTGATTATATATCCTGGCTATTGTAAATAACACCACAATAAACATGTATGAACATTTATCTCTGTAGTAGGATGACTTAGATTGCTTCAGGTGTCCACTCAGGTATAGAACAGCTAGATCATATGGTAGTTCTTCTTTTAGTTTTTTGGAGAAATCTCCATACTGATTTCCATAGTGGCTGCACTAACTTACATTCCCAACAGTAGCGTATGCAGGTTCCTTTCTCTGTACACCCTCCCCAGCATTTGTTGTTTGTTTTCTTGAAGCTGGCCATTATGACATAGGTGAAATGGAATTTCAGTTTAGTTTTCTTTGCAGTTCCCTGATGGCTAAGGACATTGAACATTTTTTTTCATGTTTATGGGCCATTTCTATTTCTTGTTTTGAGAACTGTGATTTCAATTCATTTGCTCTCTTGTGATTGGATGATTTGTTCTTTGGTGCTTAATTTTTTAAGTTTTTCTGTATTCTTTATATTAATCCCATCTAATGTATGGCTGGCAATGATATTCCATTCTGTAGGCTGTCTTATCACTCTGTTAACTGCTTCCTTTGCTCTGCAGAAGCTTTCTAATATCATGCAATACCATTTGTCAATTCTTGCTATTGCTTCCTCAGCTGTAGTTTCTGCTCATTCTTACTTCTTCAGTCTTCCTGGTTACAGATTGGGCCAATATCACTGGTAGTGTCAATAGGAATCCTTGCCCTGAATTTACCCTCTTCATATAGTTGAAAGTACCATGCCAGAGTCCACAGTCTCAGCTGTGTGGAAAAGATGTTTCTTTATTTGAGTTTTGCTTTTTGATGTTGTTTTATTTTTATTTACATATAATGCTCACACATATTCATGAAGTACATGTGATGTTTTGATTTATGTACATATTTGGTGATGATCAACTCAGTCAATAACATCCCCATTGCCTTAAATTTTGTCATTTCTTTATGATGAATATATTCAATTACATTTCTTCTGTTCTAAAATATATAATGCATTACTATTAATTATATTCACCCTACTGTATATACAACAGAATTTAGTCTTCCTAATAAGAACTAATCTTTACCCAGTTCTAACTTCTGCCTCTTTCCTCTTATGCCTATTTTCCCCAAGTAAGAGCAAATTTGAACAGAAATCCAGGATTGGGAAAGAACACATTGATGGAATATTCTGGAGGCTTCAGGTCCCCAGTCTCAATGAGTTTCCATTTGAAACTCATTTTTTATGTGAGCTCTAACATTTCTGTATCAAACCAATTTGAGTTGGGTTTCTATCATTTGTAATGAGATCCTCACTAATAGACCCAGCATTATATAATATATTTAATCACTTATGTCTTTCCCAAAGCATCAGGCAGTAGCTTTACTTTATATGTTGTCCCAAAACTCAAAAAAACAGCTTCCAACATACTATTTATGATGAAGAGGGAGAAGAGACCAGACAATAGTTTCAAGAGACCAGGGAAAATGACCACTCTAGACCACTTTAGGCTTTTTAAATCATGCTCAATCCAAAGCATTCCATTCCCCAGGATTCCTGAAGGGCTATTCTTACCAAATAGTTAATCATTTATGTATCCATATGTAAGAGGCCTAGATAAACCAACCACAACATCAAACCTCTAGGAATCTGTGATTATAAAGTTTATAGACAAAACCAGATGTGGTAGCGCATGCCTCTTATCCCAGCACTCAGATCACAAAAGTAAGAGAATGGTAAGTTTGAGTCCAGCCTGGGCCTACATAGTGAGTTCCAGACCCACCATGGCTACCTGGCAAGACTCTGTGAAGGAAGGAAAGAAGGAAGGAAGGAAGGAAAAAAAGAGATAAAGAGAAAGAATGGTGGTTACTTTGGATATTCTAACTAGACAGGCTCTTATTTCTAAAGCTGATGTATTAAAATGAAGTTTGAATTCCCAACATGTTTGACAAAACCAATTCCATTTATATCATGCTGACAGTGGAATGAAGAAAATGTACATTACCTGTTAAACCAGAGTGCAGAGTTTCCTGAAAAAGATTCCAAACTGACCAGGGCACAGTGGCACACCCCTGAAAATCAAGAGGCAGAGGCAGAATATTTGCACACTCCAGGCCAGAGGTAGACTATATAACTTAGCAAGATCCTGCCTCAAAATAAAAATAGGCTGAGAGGGCAGCCCAGTGGGGAATACTTGCAAAGTGTAGGAGGCCCTAGGTTCAACGTCCAGTAGGACAAAAACAAAAGAACAACAACAAAAAAAGAGTTCCAGTTATAATGGCCAGGTAGAAACAGCTTCTGTAAGGCTCAGAAAACAAAGGAGGCAAAACAACAATAAATAGTCTTTACACTGAACAGAGAAAATCAGGAAGAGCACAGAAATCACAGGGCAGGATACAGGACAGTCTCAATAAACAGATAACAGAAGACCCAAACAGCAAAAAGGAGAGAATGGGACCAGCTGCCAACTGTGGCATCCTGGTGAGAAGAAAAGCCCCATTAAAAAGGTAAACCAGAAACCCCTCAACCTGCTGAGCAGTCTGGCAATAAAAAAAGACAAATCACTGAGCAGGGACCCTGAGAGCACATCTCCACCCTATCCAAGTATGAGACACACATGCAAGGTACTCACAGGACTATTTGGCTCAGTGGGTAGAGCACTGTGCTGCAGTCTCTGAGGTCCCGAGTTCAATTCCCAGCACTGCAAAATTGGGAGAAGGGCCTGGCAATCTGCTCCCAAAGCAATCCCGAAAAATAGCCATTGAAAACCCTATGAGGGTCGCTATGAGTCGCATACCGACTCGACGGCACCTAACAACAACAACAATGTGGCTGCAGTGCCTGGGCAGGCTCTTGAGCCACTCGCAGTCTTAACAATCACTTAAAAGCTTGCCAGGCCTCAGACATTGGCCACAGCACCCACATGTGAGACAATCATGTGAGACAATACTGGGACTGCAGGTGAACCAGAAGCAGTCGCATGTGCCTGGGCAGGTTCTTTAGCCATGTCCAGAGTCCCAACAATAACATAAGCAGTTTGGTGGGCTGCAGATCCTGGTCAGATGAATAAGCTACAGCCAAGAACCTGTAAACAAGTGAACAATCCAACCAACTCAGCCACAAACTGAACTTTGTGCCCCAAGGCTGGACTTGAATTCAAGGGAGGCAATGACAAATGCTGTGATTCCTATGGGACAATACCCAGTTGGACACATGGGACATACTAGGTAAGTCCTGGATAATTGACAACCAGACACAACTGATTCACAGAGGATAAGAATATGATGCTCATGTCAATGGTTTTTGTTTTTCTCTCCACTTTTCTTTTTCTTTAAATTTTATTTTTCTTTTCAATTTCATTGTTATTTATACATTCAATTTTTCAAATATTTTATCTTTTTTTTCCTTTTATATTATCCTACCTAATTGATTCACCACGTCTGTCAGTTTGTCATGCTGTGAGAGCTCACATGTTATTGTGATGCTGAGAACTATGCCACTGGTATTACAGATACCAGCAGAGCCACCACTCATAGTTGATAGGTTTCAACTGAGCTTCCAGACTAAGACAAACTGAGGAGGACTCAGTAGCCCACTCCAAAAATAATTAGCCATTGAAAACCCTATAAGTAGCAAAGAAGTACTGTCAAACAGTGCTGGAAAATGAGCCCCTCAGGCTAGAAGGCATTCAAGAAACCACTAGGGAAGATTTGCCTCCTCAAAGCAGTGTCAACCTTAATCTTGGGAATGGAGTAGAGCCCCTGGGACTGCCTTTTGCTGATGTGACACTGTTCAAAATGAGAAGAAACACAATGGCTGAAACAATAGGCTCAAACATAGAAAAGAAAAGATCATGTGTATGACACAGAGTCAGTATCACTCTGTTATACATAGGGTCACTATGAGTTGGATTTGACTCAACAGCAACTAATAATAATAACAAAAACCTATTTGATACAATACTATCAAAGTTACTTGAACCCAAATTTATTTGTTAAAAGAGAGAGCTTTTATATTTGTATTTATTATACCTCTTGCAATGTTTGTATAGCCTTATATGTATGTTTCTCTACAGGCAGATTTATGTTTTTGCCTGCTCCTTTCTTAAGTACTCTCCAACATCCTCTGCCTGCTTTTTCTCATATTCCTATCAAATCCAGTTCTTTCTGTTCCTCCACCCCAGCTCTACTCATGATTTTCATACTTCTGGTATCAATTTAACTCTAAAATTTACACTATCCCTATCATTTCCTTTTTGCTTAGATAATTTCTTAACTAATAGATGGCTTCAAATGAGTTTAAGTGTAATTACAAATATGGCTTTGGTTGGACTTGTAACTATAGCGACAGTTTGTTTTATCCTCTCTGCGTGATATAAGGAACCAAGAACTCAAGTGAAGAATGTATACCAAGTAGACTCACAAATAACACAGGAAGGGAAAACCATCCAAATAGATGAAAAAGACCTAATACAGAAACACAATGAGCATGATAAAGCAAAATAATGGAACACCTCCAAATGGCTATAATTCCATAATAACTGAAACTAAAGATACTGAAATGTGTGAAATGCCGAAGTATTCAAAAGTCTACTTAAAAATGATAAGTATTCTCAAAGAAAACACCACTAAGTATATGAACAAAATTGCTAAGTTAATTCAGGCACTTGAAAAAAGTAGTGCCTAACTTCTACGAAAAATTCAGCAAAGAAATTGAGGTCTTGAAAAAATCAAACAGAAATGTTGGATATGAAAAATGCAATAAACCAAATAAAGATCACAGTAGAAAGTAATAACAGCAGACTGCATCAAGTAGAAGAAGGAATATTAGGGATAGAAGTCAAAGTCAAAAAATAATATACTCAGGTAAAACAAAGAGAAAAATAATGGAATAATGGACCACAACTCCCAAGAAATATGGGACAAGATGAAGGGGTATAACCTAAGAATCTGTAATCTATACCTCCCTAGATGATAGTTTTGGAAATTGAGGAGATGAAAGGGAACATTTCATATGGCAAAAAAAAGCCCTAGTAGAAGCCAAGATGTGGAGAATTAGGGGTCTCTCAGTCTAAGTCACAGGTATAGAAAGAAAATTCCCTGAAATTCTGGACCCTTGAGATCTCCAGTGATTCAGGTTGGTGCCTCAATTGCACATGGGCTATGTTTGGACAATGGAATCTCCTGTAAAAGAGGTGAGGAGAGGAGAGGCACCAAGGAGAATGAAATGTGTTGAAGTACTTAACCCCAATCCTGAAATAGGGGAAATGTGCAGTCACCTGAGATGTGTAGCTGTCACTAAGAGGCAGAAAACAGGGACACCCCAGGTTAGGTTATGAAACCAGTTTTATACTTCAACTCTTGTGAACTTGAACAAGTCTCTTACACTCCACATGTTTTGTCTCCTCTATTACAAAATAAGGATATAGTGCTTGAGGATCTCCAATGTTACTCAGATCAGCCAAAACTTGTTGACCTTTAATCTTAGCCATGAAAGAGATCATTGTCAGAAGACATTTAGGATAGTAGAAAAGGAAGACATTAAGACAGAGTTCCAGGAAAGGAAGTGGAGACTAAGAGTGGATTTTTGCCAAACAACACAGTACCTTCTTTATCTAGAAGGAAATCACGCCCCAAGATGTCACCTGGGAATTGTCCATCTCCCTGACACTGCAAGAGTAGACACCAAAAAGGCCTTTTGCTGTCATGGGCCAAACACACATCAGTGACATTCAGTCCTTTTTAGTCCCAATTCCCCAAACCCTTTGGCTACTAGGAGGAAGTCATATCTTGACTGGTCTGGTTTGAGGCACCTGTTTCCTTCTTCACTAAAATAACAGTGTGTCTCTATCTCATCTATTTTAAGGCACAGAAACCTGATCCTAAGTCTCAAGAGTAGGAGACATAGATTCCAATATTGAGGAGTTTTAGTTCTTTTTATCCATTGCTGCTTAGTCCTTTGGAGTTTCCATGGAATTTAAATGTATCAGTTCTAGACTCAGGAGCCCTTGTAAAATTGCCTTTCCTGGGCTCTTCTTCCTGTCTAGAAATAAGTCTTGAAATTTGTCACATGGGGTCATGAAGACTGAATTCCATTAAAAGAACAATGAGCTGAGTAGCCATCTGTTCAAGCCAATCCACACCCTGAACACCCACCTACTATCCTCAGATAAGTCAGTTGCAAGTTCATTGAGGAGCTTGACATCAGTTAAGTTCTGCCATGGCTCTTGAGTGTGGAGAAATTTTACCTATGTTTTTCTTTGCAAATATAGATGACACCACACACAAACAAAAATATAGGTACAAATACATTTCAAAAAATGTAAGGATCCCTCTGTTGAGACCAAATTCTATTTTACCTTATATGACAACATCTGTGGAATCACTTCTCACTAACAGTACCACTCTTGTGCAAATATTAAAATGTCCTATCCATGTATTATCTAATTACCATGAGTTCTCATGATCAAAAGCATATGTAATCCAGGTCCTCAGAAAGTGTGGAACATCACTCTACCAACTGAGCTAAGCTTCACATAGTTTCTGTTAAATTTGTATCCATAAACTAAGTAGGACTTATCTTGTCTATTTGCTAAGCATCTCTGCATCTCTTCCTGTGGTGCACCCCTCTCATGATCGGTACTATGCCCAGACGCTGTGCTCACTCTTACTATACCATTCTCCTTGGTCACAGGCTTGGCCCAGGAAATTGGGAGATAAGGGAATCAATAGAAGTCCTTGTCCTGGATTTACCCTCAGACTGCCAGGATCCAGTTTTGGTTATATAGATAGGATCTTTCTTTATCTGGAGTTTGTTGCTGCTGTTTTATTGCTATTGTCATTTTAATTTTCTTTAACTTTTGGATTAACACATAATATCAGAACACATTTGAAAGATGTGTGTGATGTTTTGACTCATATATACATTGAGTAGTCAGCAACTCTGGGTAATTAACATACCTGCCACATTAAATTTTACTAGTTACTTGTGGGGAAATACATTAAAATTTCTCTCTTCTAACTGTTTTGAGATATCTAATGCATTAGTGCTAATTATATTCACCATGCTGTGCCATAGATCACCAGAACTTATTCTTCCTACCAAACACAAACACTATACCCATGGATCCATCTCCCCCCATCACCACCATCCTCCCAGTAATAAAAAGGCAAATAGAAACAGGAAAGGAATGTGGAAAGGAACACCTGCAAGGAATAACCTGAAAGCATTACATGTTACTCGTGCTTTCCCTTTAGAAACACATCATTTCCATTAGCCAACATTGTGTATCAAATCCATTTGCGTTGGGTTTCTTTCCATTTTAATGATAATCCCCATGAATAGACACAGCATTGTATGTTATATTTAATGGTTCATGTCTGAGCAAAAGCCTCAGGCAACAGGTTTTCTTTATGTCTCAACTCAAAGAAACAACTCCAAACATAAGTGCTGGTTAGTACTCAGATGGATAGGTCATGTGCCAATTGTTTGAGGAGATCATGCAAAATGGCCATTCCAGGTGAATGTTAACAATTGTATGGCTTTTAAATCATTCACAAGCCATGATATATTCCTTTCTTCAGGAGTCATGAAGAAGGGCTACTCTAACCAAATAATTGATCATTATGTACCCACATGGTAAATGCTACATGAAACAACCACAGCATTCAAACACTGGAAAATTTCTGACTGTAGATTGTGGAGACAGAGTAATGAGTAAAATATATGAGTTTATTCTTAAACAAGCAAAAACAGTATAAGAAAAGGTACACATGATATTGGTGGCATTGTTTACTTTAACCATCTGGTAATGCAGAAGTGAAAATGGAATAACTTTTTACCTATATATCACTGATATGTTGTAAAAGGAATACATATTTTTCAAATAATAACTATGAGGTTTTTAAACCATTATATTATATTTGGGTTTGGGGTTTGAATCATTTGGTAGAGTGCTGCTCTAAACTCTCTGAGATTCTGAGTTCGATCCCCAGCACCACAAAAATGGCAAGAAGACCTGGCAGCCCACTCCAGAAATAATTCCAAAATAATCAGCCATCAAAAACCCTATGAATAGCAGAAAAGCACTGACATAATGACAGGCATGGCACAGTGTTCAGGAATGTTTCATTCTGTCATAGATAGAGTCTCTGTGAGTCAGACCTGAATGAACGACACCTAACAGCAATGGTTGTATTTAATTAAAAGGCTTGCTGTTGTTTTTAGGTACCATTGAGTCGGTGCCCAACTCATAACAACCCTACGTATAACAGGCGAAACACTATTGTTAGTGCTTCTCTGCTATTCATAGGGTTTTCAATGGCAGATTATTTTGGGGGAGTGGGTTGCCAGGTCCTTCTCCCAATCCTACAGCACCTGGTGTTCCCAGGCGGTCTCCCATCCAAGCACTAACCAGGTCTAACCCTGCTTAGCTTCCGAGATCTGATGGGATCAGATGCTACAGTGGTAGAACTGCAGGCTATCTGAAAGCCTAGATAGACCACAATAATATCCATCTTTTGGAATTAGGTGATCTCTGTTTCTATAAAAATTTATGGCTGAACTTCAGTCACACTTAAACTGTGTACTCTTTGCCTTTTATTATTTGCAATGGAGTTATTTAAAATCTAAGAATAAGAGAGGGTATTGTCTCTGCATAGAGTTGGGAGCTAGTTGAGAACTCTCAATCGTGCAGTTTCATTTAATCTGACTCAGGAATTTGAAAGTATGTTATTTCATTATACAATGCCTAGAACATAGTAATTTGTCAATAAATGTTTTTGTAAAGATGAATAAAAGGGTCACTGAGTTTACAGAAATGCTGTTACCCAGATCCCTTACGATCTCTATCCAACACAGAGTGCCTGGTATTCAGATGATGCCCTGAGAACATTCAGTGTGAATTTTACTCCTGACATTGCAGAAGGATTAGGATCATTGAGCTGTGGAGATAAGAACCATGGAGATGAAAATTGCATTGGGTGAACAATTTCTTTCTGAGAAATGCTTGAAATTTTCATTAATGTAAGTTACACAAAAGTTCCTTGCAAGGGTTCTATATTATACCAAAGATCACTGTCTAAGACACAGATATCATCATAATGCTCCTACTACAGGGGACTGTAATCAGATATCCCAGTGGACGACCTCAGGAAGAATTTAGCACAGAGTTGGTGGTGTTCTGTCTGAATCAAGCCTTCTTCGGAGATAGAAATGTATCCTTTACAAGAAACAAAAGAGAAAAGAAACAATGAGAGTGAAGACAAGTTTGAACAATTAAGCCAGAGTTTCTGATTCAGCCAAACAGAACTGGTTCCCCTCCACCATGGTGCTGGTGGTAACACCCAATGTGGAGGCAGAGCTGAGTGGAAACCAGAGTCCACAGGAAAGGGGATGGGGCCGCATACACAGGCAGAGCCTACAGCCATTCAGGGTCTCTCTTCTGTAGAGTAGAGTAGAGGGAGTAGAGAGAATGTTCATCACAGTATCTATCCTTGACCAACAATATTGGTGGCTGAGTTTTATGATGCCTTGCAAGTCTCATACATTCTAAAGCCAAAAAGCCCTGAAAGTTTCATTTTGTTTGGAACTTTGTGTGTGCATTCTGACTTTCCAGGTAAGACACATTATTATTATTATTCTAGTCTTACCATGATATAAATCAAATAACCTTACAGAAACACTTCATGAATCTGGACTTCATTTTAATACATCAGTGTCAGAGAGAAATAAGAGCATGTCTAGTCAAAATGTCTGAAGTCACCAATTTAAGAAAGTAGATTAATACTTTCCCTTCCAATTCATTTTGATGGCTTACTTTGAAAACCAAACATTACTGAACATGTTCTGTCTTAAGAAAGGCAATTCCAGCTGAACTTCATTATAAATGCTTCCTGTTATATAACATATCCACATCTGTGGATAGATGCCTCCCCAGCACTCTGAACCTTCACATGAAATCATTTTCTGATCATCTTCACTAGATAGATGTCTTATGGTCTCTTCAAATCCAGTTCATCACTAGTAAAATAATTCCTTAAAATAAAAACAATGACAAAAGTCTATAAACCTGTTTGAATGTATCAATCCCTGTTGATTCAATTCCAGGCTCTGTGTTATTTAATAGGGAGGATGATGTAAAGAAACCAGAGTATTTTAGTCACAGCCACCTTGTTTTTGCCTCAGTGTCACTTTGTTTATTGGGCCTCTTTCTCATGTCTATAAGGGGAAGATTTCAACAAAATATTGAAAGATTTTCACTCATTAACAAATATTAACTTTTGGGGGAGTATTATCTGGATACTAAAAGTTTCTGGGGATAAAATAGTGGAAAGTACAAGACTGTCTCTTTGTTCATTGAGTTCATGTTCAGTGAACAGATGCAGACCAGAGATAGACACTGACAGACATAAAAAGAGACACACTGAGATATCCTTTTAATATATGTGAATATATGACCTTTTGAAAGTATATTCTGTATTCATTCATTCATTCATTCATTCCTGGGATTCAGCCATTCTGAATGGACCATGTAAATTCCTCCCAAATTTTTTTTCAGACAAATTGCTCATGGAAGTCCCATTCTGAAACCAACTCCCAAATACTTTTCCCACACCCCATTGCTGGAAAAAAAAAAAAGCCTTGATACCATTGTCTGTAATGTGTTGCTCCCAAATTCCAAGCCAACGCACTCACTGGGTTTGTTTTCTCTCCCTTAGGATTTGTGCGTTTGGCTGGAGGAGGCGGACCCTGCTCAGGGCGAGTAGAAGTGAACCCTACTGGAGAATGGATGCCAGTGTCTGATGGGAACTTCATGTTCCCCGTAGCCCAGGTCATCTGCAAGGAGCTAGAGTGTGGCAAACCTGTGTCTGTCCTCAGAAATATGTCCAAAGAGGCCAATAAGCAGATGTGGGCTGAAGAGTTCTGGTGTGAGGGGCAGGAGCCTGAGCTCTGGTCCTGCCCCAGAGTGCCCTGTCCTGGAGGCAGCTGCCACCACAGCGGGGCTGTTGGAGTTGTCTGTTCAGGTGAGACTCAGAATAGGACTGTAATTTCCCTGGATACCCCACTGGATAAAAAAAAATGTGAAATGTTGCTTGAATCCCATCTTCTCTCACAGAGTGTACGGAAGTTCAGCTCATGAAAAATGGCACCTCTCAGTGTGAAGGTCAAGTGGCAATGAACACTTCTCATGGATGGAGAACGCTCTGTGCCTCCCACTGGAATATGGCCAATGCTGATGTTGTTTGCTGTCAGTTTGACTGTTGAGTTGCCATCTAAACCCCAAAAGGAGCACACTTAGTGGAAGGAGGGAGTGAAATCTGGAAAGATCGATTTCACTGCTCAGGGTCTGAATCTTTCTTGTGGAATTGCCCTGTGACTGCCCTGGGTGTTCCTACCTGTTCTCAAGGACACACAGCTTCTGTGGTCTGCTCAGGTGAGAAAGGGTCAGTGATACCGAGTGCTCAGGATGCTCCCTGAGTGATTCATCTCTGAGAATAGATGACTTAGAGAAATGATTTCAGAATCAGGCATTCTCTGGGGAAATGCCATTATTCTCACTGATCATTCATCTTGCAGGCAATGTCAAGGGGTATTAATACTAATTTTAAATAAACATTACTTATTTAAAATTCATACCAAAGAATATATAACAATAAACACAACTTTTTCAAGTACTTTAACCCAAATCAATAAGAACATTCATAGCTCCTTCAAGTTCCCATATTATCAGTCAGCAGGCTGGGGTCATTTTTCTATATCTAGATAGAAATCATGGATAGACAAGGAGAAGCTTTCATGTGCTG
The DNA here is from genome assembly GCA_007922755.1 of Pedetes capensis. Lineage (NCBI taxonomy): Eukaryota > Metazoa > Chordata > Mammalia > Rodentia > Pedetidae > Pedetes > Pedetes capensis. The sequence continues at coordinate 15,548 of VMDO01025987.1, read as the reverse complement.
GTCTTTGGCAGTTTCAGTGTGCCAAAGTATTTAACAGCACTCGATGGTGATAACAGATAGGTGGGAGCAGCAGAAACAACTGGTGCCTTCTAGAGTTACACCTCTTTATTAGTTGAAGGAGGTCAAGTTCCTTGGCCCTTTAAGTACTACATCTCATGTGTAGGCCCAAGAAATCAGAACTTGTGGTCTGTAAGTGCTACACTTCTTACCTATGGAGAGGATGTCGGGATTCCTTATCCCCTGACAGCAGCTGGCATTGAAGCTTCCAGGCAGGCCTCGTTATTGGAATTCCTCAGCCCTTGATGGCAGCCAGTGTTACAGTTCCCAGGCCCAGAGTGTCTAAGGCCTTTGGTCCTAAAGATTTAACAGCTGTCTAGAACTCTTACCACAACCAAAGCCTGCAGTTTCTCTTCTCTGGCTCCTTACAGACTTTTCTCTTCCATTGTCACTCTTCTTACTTCCCTGGTCACCTTCTCAAGCTGTTCAATGGCCACTGTCACCATTACCACCATTTGGCACGAAGCTATTGCTTCCCTTTGCTGATGTTGCTGCTTCTACTACTACAGACAGCTGGTCTGGCAACCCCACCTCATCTTCAGCTGTCAGGCAGCCAGCTGCTTCACTGCTCCTATAGCTCAGCATATTGGTTGCTCTGCTGCCTCTGCCACTGCTGCTCTATTGTCTCTGCTGTTCCTCACCACTGCCATCGTCACCATTCCTTTGTTTCCTCTGCTTATTACTTTGTGTTACCAATTCAGCCCATGCTACTAAAGTAGGCAAAGAGATACTGAAGAGAAGCCTTTTATTCAATCTAATGTTGCAACAATCAGCAATTGAAAACCCTATGAGGGTCACTATGAGTTGGACACAACCAAATGGCACCTAACAACAACAACAATGTTGCAACACTATGAGGCGGCACAAGGAAGGGATCCCCTACACAGCTCACTGAGCCAAATTTGTTGTTTTTGTTGGGTGCCATTGAGTTGGATTTGATTCATAGTGACCCTATGTACAACACAATGAAACACTACTGGACACTGTGCCATGCAAGCAACCTTTTTATGTTTGAGGCCATTGTTGTAATCACTATGTTTCTTCTCATTTTGAGTCATACCACATCAGCAAAAGGAGGTCCCAGGGACTTTACTCCATTCCTGTCATTAAGGTTGACTCTATTTTGAGAAGACAAATCTTCATCAGTGGTTTTTTGAATACTATCCAGCCTGGGAGGCTTATTTTCCAGCATTATATTTGACATTGGGGGCTTGGGTTTAGCTCAGTTGGTAGAGTGCTGCTCTGCACTCTCTGAGGCCCAGAGTTTGATTCCCAGTACTGCAAAAACAGGACAAGGACCTGGCAGCCCACTCCTGAAACAATCTTGAAAAAATCAGCCAACAAAAAGCCTATGAGAGTCACTATGAGTTAGACCCAACTCAACAGTACATAACAACAACATATGACAGTGCTTTTCTGATATTTATAGGGTATTCGATGGCTAATTTTTTGGGAAGTGGGCTGCTGAGTCCTTCTCCCTAGTCTGTCCTAGTCTGGAATCTCAGCTAAAACCAGCCCACCATAGGTATCTGAAATACCAGTGGCATAGCTTTCAGCATTACAGCAACACACAAGCCTCTGTAGCATGAGCCAGTCTTCTTATATAGTCAAAGAAGGAGAGCTTGCACCAATCACAGCAAACCACTCATACAGATAGCATGCATAGTCTATTGTTAAAAAAAAAAGCCTTGTCTCCATTTTTTCTATGCCCTAAGAATTTGTGAGAGGATAAGTTTAAAGATGATCAGATAAATTAATCTGATGGACGAAGTATCAAGGCAGCGCAACATTCGGACTGCCGCATAGTTATTGCTGGATTCTTTTTGCCAGGTTTATAGTGAGAAAAGGCAACAAAAATCAGAGCATGAAGGTTTAAAAACTTATAGTTTTGATAGAAAAGCTTGTGTAAAAGTAGGGCAAAGGAAGGCATGATGTCTGAAGATATTACCACCACTAAAAAAGAAATGCCTGCAGCTGTAGCCCTGTAGCATGCAATCCTGTCAGATCTCAGAAGCTAGGCAGGGTCGGGCCTGGTTACTACTTGGATGGGAAACCGCCTGGGAACATAGGGTGCTATAGGCTTGGGAGATGGACCTGGAAACCCACTCCCAAAAATAAATCCACCATTGAAAACCCTATGAACAGCAGAGAAGCACTGGCAATAGTGTTTTGCCTGTTGTACATAGGGTCACCATGAGTCGGGTACCAACTCAAAGGCACCTAACAACAACAACAACAAAAAAAAAAAAAGAAGTCAACTACTTTGCATCAGGACAATAGGAAAGTTGCCTTGAAGGCATATCAGAAATTGGCCAGACCCCATTCATGATAGGCTCAACGGTATAAAAAATTAAACTCATTTGAATGACTTTCCCTGGAGAATAAATTTCCTCTGAGGTGTCCTGCTGTCTCAGCATTGCCTAGGAAGTTATTTCCCCAGGATTCATATCAGCATACTCACACATTCAGGCACCAAGAGACTTCTGAAACTGTAGCCCAAAGGGCCCAGCTACTGCTTGAGCTGTTGGCAGAATTTAGCATGATCTACATGATCATTGTTTTGCAGGCATGCAGAATACAAGAATTACAGGACCATTGAAGCATTCATCAATATTTCAAAGAAAAAAAAGGAATTAAGGAAATGTGTGGCAGGGTCAGGATATAAGCAGACAGCCCTTGAAAGGGTGATATGTGAAACTATGCAAGGAAAGCTAAGATCTCGGGAAGTTAGATGAGCTAGGAACACAGTATATCTGCCAATGAAGTCGCAGGCAAATGGAATCAGCTTAAAAGAAAGATTGCATTTGCTGCAAATAGAAACCCCATAGGGACAGGGACACCAAAGCCTACTGGACCTCAGATCACAACACCATGTGCCCCAGATAGTAGAAAAAGAGTGATAGCCTTTAGTGTTTTCCCTGGTGGGTTTTGGTTTTGCTTTGGCCTAATCCTCCCTTTTTATGTTCTTATTCTTCCCTTCTGCAGTGGAAATGTTTACCCTGTGATATTGTACCTTGGAAGTATATAACTTTGATTTGTATTTTAAAGTGACTCACATCTAAGAATTTTCCTTGAGTCTCAGAAGAAACTTTGGACTTGGACTTTTGAAAATGTTGGAATGGATATTTGAGGCATTCTTGGAGATAGACTAAATGTATTTTGCATTATGTGAGTGCCATGAACCTTTGAGGGCCAAGGTCAGAATGTTATGATTTGAATATGAAATGTCACCAATAGGTTCGTGTGATGAATGCTTTTTCAACTGATAGCGTAATTTTGGCTGGTATGGAAACTTTGAGAGATGGGGTATAGCTGGAGGAAGCAGGTTACTGGAGGAATTCCTTTAAAGATTATATCTGGCCCCCCAGTACCTTCTTCTTGTTCTGCTTCCTTTCTGCCATGAAGTGACTAGAATCTGCCACACACTTCCACCAATATGATGTCCTACCTCACGATGACCCAGATTCAACAGAGCCAAGGATTATGGACTAAACCCTTTGTAAGTCAAAATTAATCCTTCCTCTCTTAATGGGTGTTGCTCAGGTATTTAGTCACAACAACATAAAACTGACTAGAATTCTTCGATTTTTGAGAAAGTTCTATGGGCTACTAAGAAAAATATATATTCTGTCCCTCTTTGATGGAATATTCTGAAGATTTCTATTAAGTCTGTTTGATCTAAAGTGTTTTTTAACTCCACTGTTTCTTTGTTGATTTTTTTGTTCATATAATCTATATATTGATGAGAGTGAGGTATTGAATTCACCCTCTATTATTCTATCTGAACCTATTTGTCTCTTTATATTCTGTACCATATATTTTATAAAATTGAGTGCTCTGACATTTGGTGCTTTTATATTTACAATCATTATGGCTTCTTGTTTGATTGTTCCTTTTACCAATATGCCTTATTCATTTCTTCTGACTGATTTTGTCTCGAAGTTGTTTTCCTGTTAAGAGTATAGCTAGTCCTATTTACTTTTGGCTCCTATTTCACTGGAATATCATTTTCCATCCCTTCCATTTCAGTCTGTGCATATCTTTGTGCATTTTCTTGCAGGCAGAAAATTGCTGGGTATTTTTTTTAATACAATTAGCCAATCTGCATCTTTTGATGGAGATTTAAGACCATTTGCATTCAACATTATTATTGAAGTGTATATAATAATTTCTATCATTTTGTGCTGGGATATAGCTCAGTTGATAGAGCACTGTGCTGCAGTCTCTGAGGTCCCGAGTTCAATTCCCAGCACCGCAAAAATGGGAGAAGGGCCTGGCAATCCAGCAATCCCGAAACAGTTAGCCATTGAAAACCCTATGAGGGTCACTATGAGTCGGATACCTACTCGACGGCACCTAACAACAACAACATCATTTTGTAGTTTTTCTCTGTTTCCTTTGCATAATCCATATTCATTAATTTCTCAATTATTTACCTTAGAGGTTTGATGTTTTATTGGTTAATTCTCATTTTCTTTTCTAGTTTTCCATCCAGACTTATTCTTTCTCATTCCCTCGTGATTGTATTTGCCTTGCTTCCTCTTCTGGATGTCGCAGCTCTCTTAGTACCTTCTATAATGTTGGTACATTGGTCATGAATTTTTTAGCTTATGATTATTTCAGAGGCCTTTCTGTCTCCCTTAGGTCTACTGATATTGAAGGATAACTTTTATATATATAGGGTTCTACATTGGCAGTTATTTTGCTTTCAGGGCTTAAATACCTAATTCCACTCTCTCCTGGCCTATATACATTCTGCTGAGAAATCCACTGTAATTTTGATGAGCCTGCATTTATATGGAACTTGATGCTTCTTTATTGCCACTTTAAATATTCTTTCTTTGTTTTGAACTTCTGGAAGTCTACCTATAATGTGTGCAGGAGGTTCCTTGTTGTTCATATCTATTTGGAGTAGTAAATGCTCTTGTACTGAAATAACCATCTCTTTACCAAGATTTAGGGAATTTTTCTGCTATTATATCACTGAATATGTTTTCTATGCATTTAGCTTGTATTTCCACATCTTCCTCTATATCAAAAATCCTTATATTTTGGTTTTTTAATGTCCCAGAGTTTTGAATATTTTATTCATTCAAACTTATGTTTCTTTATACCTATCTGAATGTTCTATCAACCTTGTCTTCAAATCCTATCATTCTCCCTTCTACAGATCAAATCTTTTGGTGAGGCTTTCAAATGAGCTACTATTTGACTTATTGAGCACTTTCTATCCAAGATTTCTGTTTGTGTTTTTAGAATCTTTATTGAATTGCTCCTTTGAATACTGAATTGTCTTCCTTAATTCATGTATTTTCATTTATACATTTTTTTGAGTTTGTTGATAGTTTTTATAACCATCCTTTTGAACTTTTGCCTGACATTTCACATGTTGCAAGAACATTGGAATCTGTCACTGTGGAATGGTTAACTTTTGGATGAGTCATGTTCATATTTTCATGTTTTCACCTTAAGACTTGTACATTTATTGGGATGAAAATGGCTTATGCGTTTAAGGGAGAATCTTCTTAGGAGATTGTTGTCTTTGGTGTTAAGTGCCATTGAGTTTGGTCTGATGTATAGTGAATCTATGTGCAACAGAATGAAACACTTATAGATTCTACACCAAGCACATGATCTTATTTAGGTTTAAGCCAATTGTTACAGACACTGTCAGTCCATCTAGTAGAGGGTCTTCCTTTTTTTGCATTGACCTGCCACTCTCCCAAATGTGATGTCCTTCTCCAGGAATAGGTCTCTCTTGCGTATACTACCAAAATATGTAGCACACAGTCTAGCCATCCTAGCTGCCTAGGAGCACTCTGGTTGTCCTTCTTCTAGGACATATCTGTTGATTCTTTTGGCAGTCCATTGTATATTCAATATTTGTCTCTGGCACTATAATTCAAAAATATCAATTCTTCTCCTCTCTCCCTTCTTCAATGTCCTGCTTTCACAACCATATGATGCGAATGAAAATAGCATGGCATGAGTCAGGAGTACCTTCATCTTCAATGTGACATCTTTACTTTGCAACACTTCAAGAAGTCTTTTGCAACAGCTTTTCCCAATGCAATATGTCTTTTAATTTCTTGACTGCTGCTTCTGTGGGTGTTGATTGTAGAACCAAGTAAAACAAAATCTGGGACAACCTATATCTATTTTCCATTTATCATGAAGATGCTTACTGACCCAATTGTAAGCATTTTTGTTTGTTGATGTTGAGGTGCAATCTGTACTGAAGGCTGTGTTCTTTGATCTTCATCAGTAAATGTTTCAAATCCTCTTCACTTTCAGCAGAATTGTGTCATCTGCATAATGCTAATGAGTCTTCCTCAATCATGATTCCACATTCTTCTTCATAAAGTCCAGCTTCTTGGTTTATTTGCTCAGCATAGAGATTGAAGAGGTAAGGTGGAAGGATACATAAATTTATAAAAGAAGAAAGTCTGGTAGGTTGGAAACAGAAAACTCTACACAGAATTTAACTGAGGGTAGGAAAGCAACACTCCTGTGCTACAGCTTCCACCTCATATGTCATCCCTAGCTTACTTAGTTTAACTCACTCTCCTGTTCTCCATCCCTTTCTACAGGGAACCAGACGGAGCTGTGGTCCCAGAACAATAACTCCAGGTCTAATCCAGCAGACTCTGTGGTCTCAGAAGAGCAAGCTGCCAACTACTCAGGTGAGGCATCCAAAGGTCAGGAGCCCCCTGGATCCCTGTGTAAAAGCCCCTGACCTGACCTCTCTCTGTAGACAGCAAACAGCTGTGCCTAGTGAATGGGGGTGGCCGCTGTGCCAGGCGCGTGGAGGTCCTGCAGAAGGGCACCTGGGGCACCATCTGTAATGATGGCTGGGACCTGAGCGATGCCCACTTGGTGTGCGCACAGCTGGGCTGTGGCCTGGCACTCCAGGCCCTGGGCTCCGTGCACTTTGGGGTGAGATCTGGACCGATCTGGCTGGATGGCATGGGCTGCACAGGCGAGGAGTCGCACATGTGTTGCTGCCTTTCCTGGGGGAGGCCCGACTGCAGGCACAAGGAGGATGCTGGGGTCATCTGCTCAGGTTGGTCGTGCATTTGTCCCCAGGTCCGGGTGGGAGGGTCTCCATGACGTGGCTGAGACCAAGTGGAGTGGGCAGCTGCTGGAAGGACTTGGAGGGGAGGAAGGCGCCCACCAGGATCTGACTTTCTAGGGAATGAGGTTGCAGGGGAAAGGGGGGAATTGCCATGTCCTCCTGCCTCGCAAGGCTCTAGTTCTTCCTTCTCAGCATTTTATCCTAGCAGCCATTTCCTCCAGTTTGCATGGAAACAGGACTTGCTCTGAGCTACCTGTGGGAGCCCAACCCTGAGATTCATTGTGATAGTTTCCTATCCCTGCTATCATAAATCACCACAGAGTCAGGGTCTAAAATAAAAGTTATTACCTTTTATGCAAGTTAAAAGTCCATCCTATGTCTGCTTAGGCTAAAACAAGGTGTCAGCAGGGCTGCATTCCTCTGAGGCCTTGAGAAGACTTGTTTTTGTGGCTTTTTCAGCTTCTAGAAGCTGCCTACATCCCTTGGCTCTTAGTCCCTTCCTTCTTATTTAAATGTACTGCCTTACAACTCTGTAAGTCCTCTATGGTCACATCTCCCTCTGTCCAGAACCAGAAATCCTTACCTACTTTTAAGGATATGGGTCTAAGGATATAATTAAATGGGTTTATGTTGTTAATCCAGGACAATCTCCCGTGAACAGGTCCTTATTTCAGTCCTGCCTCCAAAGCCCCTTTGCAACATGATGCAGCACAGTCGTAGGCTCCAGGGACCAGAGGGGACATATTTGGCTCCAGTGTTCTGCCTGTCACACACTGTCTATTATCCTTTTCACAGGGTCTGTCACATGGTCAAGCAGGGGGCAGATTCAGCTTTTCCTCCCTGCAGAGCACCCACGTCCATGTTCCCATGTGTTCAGTATCCACCACATTCTGTCATAGAAGAAAAAAAGACAGGCATAGGTTGGCAGCATGGGGAACAAAGTAGAACATTCAGTCTTTCCAGAGCGGGCACTTTCTCAGCACAGTCAATGAGGAATATTCACTACTTAGGCCTGCAGCCATACCACTCTGGCATCCTATCCCGTCAGATCTCAGAAGCTAAGGAGGGTCAGGCCTGGTTAGTCCTTGGATGGGAGAACAACTGGGAACACCAGGTGCTGTAGGATTCAGAGAAGCACCTAGCATCCCACTCCCAAAAAACAATCAGCCTTTGAAAACCCTATGAATAGCAGAGAAGCACTGACAATAGTGTTTCCCCTGTTGTATGTAGGGTCACTCCACAGCACCTAACAACAACAACAATAGGAATAAAAAAAAGCATAGCACTAAGGGTTGAATGCTCACTGTGCCCTGTTTTCTTCTTCATTTCCAGAGTTCCTGGCCCTCAGGCTGGTGAGCGAGGACCAGAAATGTGCTGGGTGGCTGGAGCTTTCCTATAACCAGACCTGGGGCAGCGTCTGCCGCAGCTCCATGGAAGCCGTGACCTTGTCTGTGATCTGCAGACAGTTTGGCTGTGGGGACAGTGGGACCCTCAACTCTCATGTTGCTCTCAGGGAAGGTTCTAGACCCTGGTGGAAGGATGGAATCCACTGTCGGAAATCTGATACGTCCCTGTGGCAGTGTCCTTCTGACCCTTGGAAACCTACATCCTGGTCTCCAAGGGATGAAGCCTATATCATGTGTGCAGGTGACCCACTGGCTATTCCTGTGTGTCTGTCCTGGCCCTGGGGGTTGATGTGAGTTAAATTTTGCATTTTCAAATCTTGGGGATGAGTACAAATAAGTCTACAAAATGCATTTTAATAGAAATGATTTAATACAGATGTTCCAATTTTGTTTCAAAGGCAAAAATAAGGAAATCTTTGTTGACAGCAATTATGTGAAAAAATACCAAGGAACTTGAATTGAGCTTCTGGGAGCACAAACTAATACTCCTAATAAACTCTCTAAGCAATGATGAATGCAGTCTTAGGTTATGTTAATTAATCTGTATTTTCTGAGTCCAAAGGGTAAGAGGATGGACCTCTATTATATAAATCACTTGGTGTGAGCTGACATTCTGTTGTTTGCTCCACATGTAACAAAGCTTGATCGTCACAACAGACTACTGCTATTATGGTGATAATTTTATTCAGATGAGGAGACTGAGCTTGAGAGAAATTAAATTTATGCACACCTTAAAGTAAGTTAGGATCAGCTTGGGGAAACTAGATCTACTTGATCCATTGTTCAAACTTGTCGTCTTTTCCTCAGAAAAGAATTTACACCACTCAGACAGCTTCTCAGGTCAGGCTTCTGGCAGAAAGAAATTGAGTGCCGTGTAGATAGAAACTTTATTCCAGGCAAGAGAAAAGAGAAGACAATGGAGTCGCTTCTCTCACAGAGTTCACATGCCAGGCTGACAGCAGGCATTAGGCAGAGATCCAAGTGACAGGAAGAAGTGGAAGCTGCTGTGGAAGTATGCACTTGGGCAGAAGCAGAAACCAAATTTAGCTTGAGATCTGAAGGATGATCAGGGATTTACTGCAGGAAGAGAGTGGCAGTTATGTTGCTGTTGTTTTTTTCAGTCCATAGACACAAATCTCTGATGGCCACAACCTCTAGTGTGCTTCTCTGGCATGTGCACCTGCCTTGTCTCTAAGATACTACTCTACATCTTTTCTACTCCTTCCGTACTGTTGTCACCTCCACCATCCTCTCTTCATTGATGATCAGGCCTCTAATTTCACTTAAAAAAAGTGAAAATGGCCTAATCACCTATTTTTCTTTAAGAATAACACTCACACGTGGGCTCACTCTCTGCCTGGCATCTGGATAGGACTTACTCCTTATCTTTGCCCAGCTGTTCTTCTCAGGCTGCAGATCCCTACCCTACTGGTCAGAGAGTTCTCTGTGTCAGTCATGCCCTCTTTCTCTGCACCAGCACAGTCCCCGTCTTCTGCTTCACTCCACTCAATGTACCCATGGGCTCTAGTGCGTGCTGTCTTCAAAGTCACAACAAGAGCAAACAAGCATTTCCTCAACCCTTTCACTCTCTAGCTCCTAGACCTGCGCTTTGCTCTCCCTTCTATAGCCTACCTCTTCCCAGTTATTTATTTGTTTGTTTGTTTGTTTAATTTCAGTACTGGAGGGTTGAACTCAGGACCCCGTGCATGTTAGACAAGTACTATACCACTAGGCTGCACCCCCTGCCTGGTTTTTAATGTTTCATTTTGAGACAAGATCTTCCTAAATTGTACAGTCTGACTCTACTATTGAACTCACAGTCCTCCTGCCTCAGCCTCCCCCTCCCAAGTCGCTGAGATTACAGGTGTGTGTTACCATGCTCAGTTTCTCAGAAATTCTTGATAGTCACTTTCTCCACCTGTGCCTCTCTTACTGTCATGAACTTATTTCAGTTACAGTATAGACCCCATAACTCTTCAGCAGTAGTATGGAAATGAAAAGTAAGTAACCCCCCTGTCTTCATGTTATCATTCTTGACCTTGCAGCAACTTTCAGCCCATTTGCCTTCTTATTATGTCCCATGGTTATGGGACTTGTTTTTGGTTTTGTTTTGCCTACCGACAGTCATTCTACTGTGTTAAGTTCTTCTCATTCCTTCTGGGTAGCAACTTCTCAGCTCAGCCTCTAGATTTAGACACTCCAAGGGCTATGGATGAGACTCTCTGTCCTCCTTAGCTGTACTCTCACCCTAAGGCCCATGGTTGAAATGTCATCCACACATCAATGACATATACACATATACACCTGCACAGCTTGTCTCTTCTTGTAACTCCAAACTCATATCCAGCTACTACTCGACTTCTCCACTTAAATGGGCAACTCTAATTTAGATTTCCAAAGTAAACTGTTGGTTATACTTCCAATCCCTGATCCTAACTTTTCTCCCTGCTATATTCTCCACTTCAGTTTATGTCATTGCCATTACCCACTTACTTAAGATCAGTGTTGTTGTTATGTGCCATGGAGTCAGGTCCAACTCATAGTGACCCCATGTGCAGCAGAACAAAATACTCCTGACACTGTGCCATGCCTGGCACTATGTTAGTTCTTCTCTGCTATTCATAGGATTTTCAATGGTGGATTGTTTCAGTACTGTTTTCAGAAGTGGGCTGCCAGGTCCTTCTCTCTGTTTCCCTGTCCTCCGCTTCCCATATAACAGCAAACTCTGTCACTTCTTTCTCCCTTGTCCTTGGGCCACCTGGTATGCCTTCCCACTGTCATCTCAGCCCAGGAAAGATCTCCTGCTGCCTGGGTTGTTCTAATTGTCCATCTTCCCCTATACCTCCTGCCTTTCTATGTCTCTTCTACAAATCAGTGATACTTGCTTCTGCTGGGTTTATATATGATGGGCACCAGAAGACTTGTGTTCTTCCCACAAAATTTTTTAAGGCTTAGAGAAAAGCCATCTCCTCCCTTGTTCTCATTGTTATGTGCCCTTGAGTCAGGTCTGACTCATAGTGATTCTGTGTACAACAAAACAAAACACTTCCTGACACTATGCAATGCACATTTTTTTATGCTTAAGCCCATTGTTGCAGACACTGTATCAATACATGTTGTTGAGAGCCTTCCTTTTTTTGTTGCTCCACCATTCTCCCAAACATCATGTCCTTTCTTTTGACAACATGTCCAAGACAGTTTAGCCATCCTTGCTTCCAAGGAGCACTCTGGTTGCACTTCTAGGATGGTTTGTTGGTTCTTTTGACAATCCATGGTATATTCAATATTGATCTCCAGCACCATAATTCAAAAGTATCAATTTTTCTCCTGTCTCCCTTTTTCAGTGTCTAGCTTCCACAAGCATATGATGCGACTGAAAATAGAGTGGCATGAGTCAGGAGCACCTTTGTCTTTACTTTTCAACACATTAAACAGGTGATTTGCAACAGCTTTTCCCAATGCAATGCATCTTTTGATTTCTTGACTCCTGCTACCGTGGATGTTGATTGTAGAACCAAGTAAAGCAAAATCTTGGACAACCTCAATGTTTTCTCCATTTATCATGAAGTTGTATATTGACTCTATTGTAAGGATTATTATTTTGTTTATGTTGAGGTGCAATCCATACCTAAGGCTGTTGTTTGGTCTTCATCAGTAAATGCTTCAAATCCTCTTCAGTGTCAGCAAGCAAATTTGTGTCATCTCTATAAAGCAGGTTGTTAATAAGTCTTCTTCCAATCCTGATGCCATGTTCTTCTTCATAAAGTCCAACTTCTCAAATTACCTACTAAGCATAGAGATTGAAGAGGTATGATGAAAGGACACAGCCCTGATGCATTTTTTATTTTATTTTATTAGTAATTTTCAATATACAACTTAATGGGTCTCATTATGACACTTCCATTTATGTATTCCACTGTACATTGCTCATGTTAACTTCCCCCTTACCCTCTCGACCCTCCTTCCCAATACCCTCCCTCCCAAACAATGGTCTCCTTTCCACTTGCATGTCTTTTTTGTGAGTACATCTATCTATATATGTACATCCCAATTTTGCCATAAGGGCAACATACACAATTTTTTTTTCCCAGTGTCCTTTCTTTTTGCCTCCTCCTTTTTTTAGTCTGTTATCTTTCCCTGTTTAGGTCCTGTCGACATTCACAATCTATATGTTTTAATAATGAATATATATTGAAGTCTAACATCCATATATAAGAGAAAATACATGATGCTTATCTTTCTGGTTCTAGCTTAATTCACTTAAAGTAATGATATCTAGTTCCATCCATTTTCCAACAAATGCTATAATTTTGTCCTTCTTTGTGGCTGAGGAAAATTCCATGGTGTATATATACCACAATTTCCTTATCCAGTCATCTGTCAATAGATACCTAGATTTATTCCATATATTGGTTATTGTGAATACTTCCTCAGTAAACAAGTATCTCTATGATGTATGGACTTAGATTCCTTGAGATATATACCCAAAAGTGGGATAGCCAGGTCATATGGTGATTTTATTTTTAGTTTTTTGAGTTATCTCCATACTGATTTACATAGTGGTTGCACCAATCTGCATTCCCACCAGCAGTGTATAAGGGTTCCTTTCTCCCTGCATCCTTGCCAGTATTTGTTGATGTTTGTTTTGTTGGTGTTAGCCATTCTGACTGGAGCAAGCTGGTATCTCGGCGTAGTTTTGGTTTGCATTTCCCTGATGGTTAAGGATGTTGAACATTTTTTCACATGATTGCTGGCCATTTGTATTTCTTCTTTTGAGAAGTCTCGGTTTAGTTCTTTTGCCCATTGTTTGGTTGGATGCTTTGCATTTTTGTGTCTAATTTTTTGAGCTCTTTATATATTCTAAATATTAACCTCCTGTCTGATGGATAGCTGGCAAAGATTTTCTCCCATTCTGTAGTTTGTCTCTTCACTCTGATAATTGTGTCCTTTGCTGTGCAAAAGTGTTTTAATTTCCTGCAATCATATTTGTCAATTCTTGCTATTGCTTCCTGTGTTTTGGGGGTCCTATTCAGAAAGTCCTTGCCTATGCCTATGTCTTGAATTGTTTCCCCTGTTTTCCTCTAGCAATTTCAAAGTTTCATGTTTTACATTAAAGCCTTTGATCCATTTTGAACTGATTTTTGTACAAGGTGAGAGAGAGAGAGAGATCTAATTCCAATTTTCTGCATGAGGATATCCAATTTTCCCAGAACCATTTGTTGAAAAGGGTGTCTTTGCTCCAATTTACATGTTTGGTTCCTTTATCAAATATTACGTGGCTGTAGCTACATGGGTTTTGTTCTGGATCTTTTATTCTGTTCCATTGGTCTGCATGTCTGCTTTTGTCCTAGTACCATGCAGTTTTGTTACTATAGCTTTACAATATAATTTGAAACCAGCAATTGTGATTCTCCCTATATTGTTCTTTCTGCTCAGGATCACTTTAGCAATTCAGGGTCTTTTGTGCTTCCACGTGAATTTCAGGATTGCCTTCTCTACCTCTGTGAAGAATGACATTAGTATTTAGATGGGGATTGCATTCAATCTGTATATTATTCTTGGCAATAGAGGAATTTTCACAATATTAATTCTTCCAATCCATGAACACCAGAGATCTTTCCACCTTCTTGTGTCTTCTTCAATCACTTTCTTTTTTTTTTTAATGGACATTTTTAATGTACACCTTAATGTGATTCATTCTGACATGCTTTTCATTGTGACATTTCTATATGTGCATTTAGATGTACATTATTCATATAGGTGCCTCCATACCCTCTTGTATGCTTCCCCCCCACACCCACCCCATCTAAGTCTTCTCTATCATTTACTTGGTAATATTTTTCTATGTGTCCTTGGGTTCCAGTTCTGTTTAAGATACAAATTTTTCCTGTAGTGAACTTTGTTATTATCTTGTCAGAACAATTGCATGCATTTTCTAGACCATTTATAGTGACACCATACTTAGCTTTTTTTTTTTCATTTTATTTTGATCCAACATTTGGATAGGATTTTTCCTTCTTATAATTTTGATTCAGCTCCCACATATGGGTGAGAACATGTGGTGTTTCTCTTTCTGAGCTTAGGTTTGTTCACTTAAAATAATTTTCTCTAATTCCATCCATTTTGCTGTGAATGACCTTATTTCATTTCTCTTGATTCCTGAGTAGTATTCTATCATGTATATGTACCATAGTTTTTTAATCCATTCTTCTGTTGAAGGGCACTTTGGTTGATTCCATATCCTTGCTATTGTGAAAAGTGCAGCATTGAACATGGAGATGCAGGTGTCTCAGTGGTATGATGACCCATCTTCCTTTGGGTAAATTCCCAGTAGTGTTATAGCTGGGTCATATGGTAGATCTATTTTCAGTTTTTTTAAGATAACTCCATATTGACTTCCACAGTGGCTGGACCAATTTATAGCTCCACCAACAATGTAATAGTGTTCCTTTTTCACCGCAACCTCACCAGCATTTGTTGTTATTTGTTTTATTGATCTTGGCCATTCTTACTGGTGGAAGGTGAAATCTCAGAATTGTTTTAATTTGCATTTCCCTGATGGCTAGGGATACTGAGCATTTTTTCATGTGTTTCATGGCTTTATGGACCCCTTCATTTAAGAACTGTCTACTCAGTTCCTTTGCCCATTTGTGTATTGGGTTATTTGTTTTTTGGGTAGTTCTTTGTAAATTCTAGTAATTAGACCTTTATCTGATGGATAAAATGCGAAGATTTCTTCCCATTCCGTGGGGGTTTCCTTGACTCTGTTAATTGTTTCTTTTGCTGTGCAGAAGCTTTTTAATTTCATGTAATCCCATTTATCTATTCTTGTTGCAATTTCTTGAGCAATTGGAGTCCTATTAAGGAAATACTTTCCTGTGCCTATATGATGGAGTGTATTGCCTATCTTGCCTTCTATAAGTTTTAAAGTTTCTGGTTTTATGTTGAGATCTTTTATCCATTTTGAGTTAACTCTCATGTATATTGAGAGATGCAGGTCAGCTTTCATT
>VMDO01025986.1:0-27373 GCA_007922755.1 Pedetes capensis | reverse complement strand
GCAGGAGAGAGAGAGAGAGAGAGAGAGAGAGAGACAGAGAGAGAGAGAGACAGAGAGAGAGGAGAGAGAGACAAGAAGAGAGAGAGCGAAAGAGGACATGAACAGTTGCTGCCACCTCTGATGGGCCAGGGGCTGGGGCCCAGCTCAGTTGATAGAGTGCTTCTCCACGCTCTCTGAGGCCCTGGGTTCGAAGCCTAGCACCGCAAACATGGGAGAAGGACCCGGCAGCCCACTCCCGAAACAATCAGCCATTGAAAACCCTGGGAATAGCAGAGAAGCACTGATATAGTGCCG
Source organism: Pedetes capensis (assembly GCA_007922755.1). Taxonomy (NCBI): domain Eukaryota; kingdom Metazoa; phylum Chordata; class Mammalia; order Rodentia; family Pedetidae; genus Pedetes; species Pedetes capensis. The sequence continues at coordinate 27,079 of VMDO01025986.1, read as the reverse complement.
GGCATGGCACAGTGTTGGGAAGTATTTTGTCTTCTTGTACACAGGGTGGCTATGAGTCAGACCTCACTCAACGGCACCTAACAACAACAACAACAACAACAACAACAACAACAACAGCAGCAGCAGCAACTGACTGGCCAATGGTCCTGATAGTCACGCCTATGTTCTGTCAGCCTAAATAGCAGAGCCAGGGAGAAACTGAGTGATTGGGAAGTAGCGCTGTTGAATACGCGCCCTGCTGACCACAAGCATGTGCAAGGAGGGACAATTTTAAAGGGAAAACAAGGAAGTCTATGTGAGGTATCCTGTAGCACTAATCTTTGGCTACAGGATCGATGTAAGCATGGGCTCCCCGAGATTGAAGGTACAGTGGTGGTGTTTTCTGGGTCCTCCTAGTGTTTTCTGAGGAATTTGCAGTGACCTCCATGCAAGTGGTTCTGGCGGAGTCTTTGGTAACAGGCGTCTCCCAGGCGCCATGCACAAGATCTCTTCCTTCAGCCCTTCACGATTTATTTATTTACATTTGTGCAGTTTGACATGGTGACTGTACTTGGATCCTGGCCACTTCCACTTTAATCTTCATAACCATCACCTAGGAGAAGCATTGATAGTCACTTTTCATCTGAGGTCACAGACTTAGAGACATTAAGACTCACTCAGCTCCCAGGAACCAAGTTCACTTCTGTAGGATTCCACGCCTGTGCTCTTAACCACCAGGCCACCTGGCCCCTCCTGTTGGGTGCCTGAGGTAGCTTTGGGCTGGCTTTTTGGTAGAGACAATACATGCAGTGACACGCGTTATTATGCACGCTTGCTTATTTTATACACAACTTAAAACTTTTCCACCAAATTAAATCTACTTCTACATAAGTGACCTAGCCACTAGAAAGGTTTAACCATACCTAATCAACTATCTGGGATTTAGCTCAGTTGGCAGAGCGCTGCGTTGCAGTCTCTGAGGTCCTGAGTTCGATTCCCAGCACTGCAAAATGGGAGAAGGACGTGGCAACCCACTCCCAAGGCAATCCCGAAACAATCAGCCATTGAAAACCCTATGAGGGTCCCTATGAGTCAGGCACAACCCGACACCACCTAACAACAACAACAACTTAATTGTAGAGTGAGCAGCCTCTCTGATTGGCCCAGGCAATGGCTGGGATCTACACAGAAATCTCCTCACCTGAGCACACCAGCATGGATGGCCACTGAGGCGATGGTGAGACAGCGTGAAAGGAAGGATGTGGGGACTGTGAGGGACCACGTGTGCAGAGGGGAGCTTCAGAGACTCCGTGGAGGGTCTGGTCTTTGATTTGAGTGGAAGGAAACTTAGGCAAGGAGAGGACGAGCAGTGAGCTGAGGCAGAAGGGGAAACCAGAAAAAAGGAACAGAAGCAGCTGGCCCGTGCTTAGGGTCACACCTAAGAATGCAGGTTGCTGGAACAGCAAGGGGTCAGGTGCAGAAGGTAGAGGGTACTCAGGACCATGCCCGCAGCAACACGGAGCGGGAATGTGTGTGCTAAGAGGCAGGATCCGAGGACTGAGCATTTGTTTTTTAGAAGCTAAGAAACAAGCTGGGTAAGTTTTCCTTAATGATTGCTTGTCATTCATCAAGATAGAAAGCCAAGGAAAGCCCGGCGGTGGTAAATTACCTGGCAAAATTAGCCATCTTGAGCACTTTCACGCCCTATGCTTCCTGTCCTGTCTTAAGAGTATTCATTCCAGCCGGGCACGGTGGCGCACGCCTGTAATCCCAGTGGCTTGGGAGGAGGAGGCAGGAGGATCACAAGTTCGAGACCAGAAGCAGTCTGTGTAATTTAGCGAGACCCTGTCGCAAAAAGCAAAAAAAAAAAAAAAAAAAAAAAAAAAAAAAGGGCTGGGGGTGCAGCTCAGTGGTCCAGCACTTGCAGAGCATGCAGGAGTGAGGCCCTGGGTTCAACCCTCAGCACTGAAAAAAAAAAAGATAGAAAGCCAAAGATAGTAAAAAGACTCTTCAAGGAAGATCATAAATTCTGTTTCAGATGGACTGAGAATTACAAGTTTTCTGCTCTTGCATGTAGAATGTTCAGCAGACAGATGCTGGAGGAAGGAATAGAAGCCAGGCGTAAAAATATGAGAGAAGAGCAGATAATTAGACCAAGTGTTTAGATTAAACAACACACTTGCGTGCACATACACACACACATGCACACACACCCTCTAGAAAGAAGCCTTGGAAAGCTGAGCAAATCCCCACCGAAGATGTAGAGAGAAACCAGCAAAGGATGGTGAGGAGACCAAGCAGATGTGCAGCAAAACCACCTGGAGAAAGGAGGCTTCAGTGTTGCCGGAAACAAATCAGTGGAGATTTGCTGAAAGTACCGAGTTCTAGGCCGGGCACGGTGGTGCACGCCTGTAATCCCAGCGGCTCGGGAGGCGGAGGCAGGAGGATCACAAGTTCAAGACCAGAGGCAGTCTGCACAATTTAGCGAGACCCTGTCTCAAAAACTTAAAAAAAAAAAAAAAAAGGGCTGGGGACACAGCCCAGTGGTCCAGCACTTGCAGAGCATGCAGGCGTGAGGCCCTGGGTTCAACCCTCAGTACTGAAAAAAAGAAAAGAAAAGAAAAGAAAAGTACTGCATTCTGAACTCTGGAAATACGGAGGTTGGTGTTGACTCTTGTGCTCCTAAGCACAATGCCAGATGAAGTGAGGGAGTCCATTTGCCCTGGACCTTTCCACAGAGACCACCCCCCACTCTATTCATTCACTGAATGGCACAGTCTCTGTCTTCACAGCGCGTAATTAAATAGCCATTGGGAAGTTCACAGCTTGGCGTTGAAGGAAGACAAAGATGAGTGAAATATGTTTTAATCCTCATTTTCTAAGGCTGCGCCATCTTTTGTGGTGGGAGTATGTTTTGAAGGGGCTGGGATTTAGCTCAGTTGGTAGAGCACCGCTCTACTGTCTCTGAGGTCCCAAGTTCGATTCCCAGCACCGCAAACATGGGAGAAGGACCTGGCAATCCACTCCCAAGGCAATTCTGAAACAATCAGCCATTGAAAACCCTATGAGGGTTGCTATGAGTCAGACACCGACTTGATGGCACCTAACAACACCAACATGTTTTTAAGAGAGACCTGATATATATACCACAGATCTTAGCCCATGACCTCAGTGCATGACAGAGACATGCAATGGAGTCTGTCACAGCAGCCCTCACGACAAGGGGATGAGCCCTCCACCTGGGGGTGGCTTGCTTCATAGACGCACAGCTAAGGTGTGGCACAGGACAGGGTGCCCTCTGGGCAGAAGGAGCGTCTTGAGGGTAAAGCTATGGAAGGAAGCTTGGGCTGGAAGGAAGGGTAAGTGTAGATGTAGATTAGTTGAGGAAGGGAAATAAGGAGAGGGAAATGTCCATGCAAGCTGGTCTCAAGTTCGTAAATGAGGAAAGAGGCATGTGAATGTTTGGAAGTACCCCTGGGCGAGGGGATGCAGAAGGCACAGGGCACTGGAGAGGGCAGAGAAGAACTGGTGGCCTGAGCCAACCACAGCCAACGTGCAGTTAGATCATCAGCCTTCACCGAAGGATGGGCTCCGAGATGCCAGACAGACCAAGCAGACACAGGGGCACTCAGAGGTTGATGGCTGGTAGGCATGGATCCAACCATGGCCAGACACCCCTTCTACAGCTAGGTGATTAGTTGTTGTTGTTGTTAGGTGTTGTCAAGTCGGTATCCGACTCATAGCAACCCTCATAGGGTTTTCAATGGCTGAGTGTTTTGGGATTGCCTTGGGAGTGGGTTGCCAAGTCCTTCTCCCATTTTTGCGTTGCTGGGAATTGAACTCAGGACCTCAAAGACTGCAGCACAGTGCTCTACCCACTGAGCTAAATCCCAGCTCAGGTGATTACAGAGGAGTGGAAAGGGTTCTCTTAGAAGAAGGAGGTCAGGAAAACTGAGCTCCTCATCTACTGTTCTTGAAGAAAAAGGCAACTCAGATTCCTTCATCCAGGAGAATGTGGAGAACTAAAGCAGAGGACGACCACCTGGGAGACAGCCAAGTCTGTGCTCCACAGCGAAGAATAGTTTTAATAGCCCTGGAAACTGACATTAATTGTTGTTTGGGAGTATGATTTGATTTTCTTCCAGCTCCTTGTAGGATGTCTCTGAAGGAATTATCCTTTAAATAATTCTTTCTCTGAAGTATTCTGCACATTTCTCCCAGATTTGCAGAGGCTAAAAAATTGTTGGTTGGTTGTTGTTGCCATCGAGTGGGTATCCAAATCATAGCGACCCTCATAGGGTTTTCAATGGCTGACTGTTTCGGGATTGCCTTGGGTGTGGGTTGCCAGGTCCTTCTCCCATTTTTTGCGGTGCTGGGAATTGAACTCGGGACCTCAGAGACTACAGTGCTGCGCTCTACCAACTGAGTTAAATCCCAGCCTGGCTAAAAATTAAAATAACCTAAATAAGCAATGTAAGGAATTTATGTGAAATTCTTGCTTGATGGATATTTTTGGCTTCAACGTATTAAAACTTCCTAAGGTGGTCTGATGACAAATTGATATGTTTAGTATGTGAATCAATGACAAAGTTTAATACAATTCTCCACTTTGTATTCAGTGTACATCTTAAATATCAAATATTATAAAAACCCTTTGGGCCTGTACATATTATCAAGCCAAAAGAAGATTAGTAGGATCCGAACTTAGGCCAAAGACATTATTGCTTAATGCTGACCAAATAAGGTAATCAGATATAAACTAGTATTTTATATATAGTAGCAAACTGCCAAATGTTATGCTTGAATGTTCAAATCTCATTTAAAGAAGGTATAAATTGGTTCAACTCTGTCTTCTATGCTATGTAATCATAAGGTTGTCCCTTTAATACTTCAGTGTCATTAATATGTATATCTTAGGTGCTTTGAATAGATCTTTGTACAGATTATGGAAACTAAAATTGATCCTTTAAAGCTTTAAACATGAGGATGATCACGAAGACTTTTTTTAGAAGGTATCGAAATATTGTTAAATCAAGATTTATGAAAAACTCAGCCATGAGTGATTCTAGCTGGTTTGCCCTTGGCAAAAGGAGATGTCCTCTCTCAAGATAAAAGCTTCAAATGGCTGGAAAATCAAATGCTTAAAACTTGTTGGGCTTCTAAGAGCTTCTACAAATAAACATTTTAGTAAGTTCACTTTAAATGGATTAAAAACACATGGTCAAATTGTCCTTAAAACACAAAGGACTTATTTTTGAAAGGATAATATATTCAGCAAAATGCATTTTCGATTTGACAGACCCCTCTTAACACTGGAGCGTGCCTGAGATTTTTGAAGTATGGGAACCGTAACTGCTTTTGCAGACTCAACACCAATAGCTTCAGAAAACAAATGCAGGCGTTGGGGGAGATTGTGAGATAAAATCAGACTCCTTTCTGGAAACACAGGCCTGAGGACCCCTTGGATCAGGCTGTCTCTGGTGGGCGTTTATGTGTAACAAAGTTTTCACAGACTTTTGGAGAAGAAAATAGGATGGCAAGGACTTGTCATTCACAAGAAATCTTTGAAATAATGTAATAGAGTATATGGCCTCTCATCCTAAGAGATGAAATAGTTTATAACAATAATGTAATTTGGGAAATAATTATAATCATCCCAACAATACCAAAGAATGGCAATAATGTACAACAAAACAATAATGTACAATAATGTACAAACAATAATGTACAAACAATACATACAAAACAATAATGTACAACAAAATGCATATATGGAAATGTCACAATGAAAAGAATGTCAGAATGAATCACATTAAGGTATACATTAAAAATTTCCAATAAAAAAAAAAGAAAAAAAAAACAATAATCTGTCTAGGATAATTGCCAAGAAATAAATATTGACCAAAACTCTGTATAAGACATTATGAGATTAGAAGTAAGACAAAAATCTTCAGGATATTAAAAATCAGTGTGCAAGCCAGACACACTTCTAGGTAACGACCAAAGCTCAGAATCCAAAGAGAGCGTTTCAGCTTGCCTGAGTTATAATCTCCTTCACATTATCATCTGTCTCTTGTCTTCGGCACGCCCCTCAGCAAGGTGTGCACATTCTGAGCATCCTCTGCCAACATGGGTTAGCTCCTCACCAGCACAGAGGGAAACAGAAAGCCTAGAGTAGCTGTGAAGTTTTAATGAAATTACCGCTGAGCAGATTTCAATTATAACACCCAGCTCTAATGATCACTTAGCATATTCAAGCTTTGTTGGCTGGCCCTCCCTCTCACAAGCTTCCTAATTATAATATTTTGACATAATATGAAAGGTTTCATGTGTCTTTATTAATGGTATAGATTTAGAGATTTATTTTCTCCACGGACAAGAATACATTAGTAAATTAGTTCTGTTAGCAAACAGGAAAGATACATGCAATTACTCTTTCATCCTACTGGAAGAAAGACAAGGAACACTGAGACCAAGGTGTGGTGACTTCCACACACCAAAAGAAAGGGAGAATGGCACCTCCATTCTGGTATAGCCAAGTTGCCATCAGTGAGGCAGAAATCATGCAGAAAGAGGAGGTGTGGAAGGATACCATCTATCCCAGCATGGTTCTTCATAGCAGGAGTTGGGTGTGGGTGTGGAGGTACACACTTATGAGTGGTACGGGATGTGTAGTGGGCACAAGATGACCTGCCACAGACCTATTGCATAAGGTAGGGTGCATCGTACATTTTGATGCTGTCTGTGCTCAGGTGCTAAGCTTAGCACATGATGACAGCCCAATGTAATGCAACAAAAGCATCAAGATCTGAGAGGAAGCCATGCTTTATCCATTTTGACCCCCAAAGTGAAGAGCTCAAGTAACGAGAACCGATGGTCACCCTCAACAGTCACCTGTCCGACATCACATATTCTGTGGTTTTTCTGTTAATATTGTTGTTGTTAGGTGCCATTGAGTCGAGTCCCACTCATAGCGACCCTATGTACAGCAGATGGAACGAAACCATTGCCGATTCTGTGCCAGGCAAATGATCTTATTTATGTTTAAGCCCATTGTTGCAGACACTGTGTCAATCCATCTGGTGGAGGGTTTTCCTCTTTTGTGTTGACCTGCCACTCTCCCAAACATGATGTCTTTCTCCAGGGATTGTTCTCTCCTGACTACATGTCCGAAATATGTAAGATGCAGTCTGGCCAATTTTGCTTCCAAGGAACACTCTGGTTGCACTTCTTCTAGGACAAATTTGTTGGCTCTTTTGGCAGTCCATGATATATTTAGTAGATGTCTCCAGCACCACAATTCAAAAGCATCAATTCTTTTCCTGTCTCCCTTGTTCAATGTCCACCTTTCACAAGCATATGATGCTACTGAAAATACCATGACATCAGGCAGGCGTACCTTTGTCTTCAATGTGACATTTTTACTTTTCAATACTCTCAAGAGATCTTTTGCCACAGCTTTTCCTAAAGCAATGCATCTTTTGATTTCTTGACTTCTGCTTCCACGGGTGTTGATTTTAGAGCCAAGCCAAGCAAATTCTTGGATAACCTCAAACTTTTCTCCATTTATTGTCAGTTCCCACACTGTGGGGTCTTGTGTGTTGTGATGAGGCTGAAAGCTATGCCACCAGTATCTCAGTGACCAGCAGGGCCACCCACGGTGGACAGGTTTTAGCTGAGCTTCCAGACTAAGACAGACTAGGGAGTAGGCACTGGTGAACCACTCCAAAAACAACTAGCCATTGAACACCCTATGGATAACAAAGAAACTGCTAATATTAGACTTTTTAAAAACAAAATCCCAAGTCTCTTCCCCCATTGCGGTGCAGTAGTTTACACCTTGCTCCATCCACCTACTTCATGGAGGACACTGCTCCCAGAAGGGTGCTGGGCCCACTGAGGACAGCAGGGGGCATGTGGAGACGCACACATGGCAGGATGAGGTGAGCCCAGGTCACCAGCCTCGGTCCTCGGGCATCACTGAGCCAATGGCCCATGTGTGGCCCGAAGGTCTGGGTGATAAATCACCCTCTAGAAATAGATGACTTCTGTAAATACAATGTTTTCTCCTTAAAAATTAAAACCTATGTGCAATTTGAATTGCTTCACTGAAACTCTTAAGGTAAGGAAGTAAAATTTACATATCTGACTCAAATAACTAGATTTTAATCTGTATGGTTAGGAGCGTCTATGTTTAAGTTTCATCACTTTGTAAAACCTGGAGCTGAAGCAACACAGACATCAGGGCCAAGTTTTCTAATAGTAAAATGAAATCCTACTTAAAATTATAACCTAATGACACCAGGGAAATCCCTGAAGGAATAATGAAAATATTTTGTGGAAATAACTCAACTGAATGAAAACAGAGAAGGACTATACGGGGAAAATATTGAAGGACAAGGGAAAGATCAAAAGAAGATGGAAGGAATATACAGTCCCTATACCAAAAAGAATTGGTGGATGACCAAACATTTCAAAAGACTGCTTATAATCAGGAACAAGGGTACTAAAAGAGGAAAGGGAAGCTGCCTTGAAGGCATTAGAGAAGCACAAGGTCCCAGGACTTGATGCAATATCATTTGAAATCTTTCAAAAGTCAGATGCAACACTAGAGGTGCCTTACTTGTCTATGCCAAGAGATTTGGAAAACTGCTACCCCCCCAACTGTCTGGAAAAGATCCATATTTATGCCTATCTACAAGAAAGGGGATCCAACCAAATGTAGAAACTATTGGACAATTTCATTAATATCACATGCAAACAAAATTTTGCTAAAGATCATTTAAAAGTGACTGTAGCAGTAATATAGACAGGGAACTGCCAGAAAACCAAACCAGATTCAGAAGAGGGGGTGGAACCAAGGACATCATTAATGATGTCAGATGGATATTAGCCAAAAGCAGAGAATACCAGAAAGATGTCTATCTATGTTTTATCAACTATGCAAAGACATTTGACTGTGTGGATCATAACAAATTATGGATAACACTGCAAAGAATAGGAATACCAGAGTACCAAACTGTACTCATGAAGAATCTGTACATTGAGCAGGTGGTAGTTGTTTGAACAGAATAAGGAAAGACTGCTTGGTTTAAAGTTGAGAAATATGTTCATCAGGGCTGTATCCCTGATGATGATACCCTGAGAGATATGGCTGTATCACCATACCTCTCCCATTTCTATGCTGAGCAAATAGTTCAAGAAACTGGACTTCATGAAGAAGAACACAACATCTGATTGGAAGAAAACTCATTAACAACCTGTGTTATGCAGATGACACAACTCTGCTTATTGAAAAAAAAAGAGGATTTGAAACATTTACTGGTGAAGGTCACTGAACACAACCTTCAGTATGGATTTTGCCTCAACATCAAAGAAGCACAAATTCTTGCAACTGGGTCCGTATGTAGCATTATGATAAATAGGGAAAAGATTGAGGTTTTCAAGATTTTGCTTTACTTTGTTCTATAATCAACACCAGTAGAAGCAGCAATCAAGAAATCAAAAATGCATTGCATTGGGAAAAGTTGTTGTAAAAGACTTAAGTGTTGAAAATAAAGATGTTACATTGATGACAAAGGTGTGCCTGATTCATGCCATGGTATTTTCAGTAACATCATATGCTTGTGAAAGTTGGACATTGAATAAGGAAAACAAGAGAAGAATTGATGCTTTTGATTTATGATAGTAGAGACAAATATTGATTATACCATGGACTGCCAAAAGAACCAACAGATCTATCCTAGATGAAGTATAACCAGAGTGCTCCTTGGAAGCAAGGATGGCCAGACTTCATCTTACATATTTTGGATATGTTGTCAAGAGAGACCAACCCTGGAGAAGGACATCATGGTTGGGTGAGTGGCGAGTCAAGTAGAAAAAGGAAAACTCTCAACTAGATGGATTGGCATAGTGTCTACAACAATGGACTTAAACATATATAAGATCTTGTTCCTGGCACAGAAACAGGATGTGTTTCCTTGTGTTGTACATAGAGTTTCTATGAGTTGGATCTGACTTAATGCACCCAACAACAACAACAATGTAATATCAATGAGAATTTAAAAAGTGGAGTGGGGAGGAGGTGAGGTTACCAATGAAAGTGCCTGGACAAGTGTGGTGGTCTCAAGGGACACCATTTATTCTGTATGTTGACAGGAAAAAAATTAACCTATAGGAATTCTTAATTAAACAGTTACAATTTTACTTTTAAAGTCACTTGTGTCCCAAACAGGAAAAAAAATTGAACCAAAGTAAAATAAACTTTAAAAGAAGGTTAATAACTCAGACTCTCAGTAAATCCAAAAACTGAACAATCACATTAAAATTTATTAACTTCAACTAAAAGCTGTTTATAAGACATGAGCTTTAAGTACAATAACAATGGTAATAACTTTGATAAATGTACACATAAATATGATTAACTTCTCAAAAGATTTATAGGCAAATAATATGAGAAAGGCAGAGAAAACAATTTGAAATATAAGTGATTTATAGCTCTACATGTCAATTGTTCTATATTTTGTAAATAGATAACATGACAAAATATCTACATAGCTCAATCTAGATTACAGAAAAAATGAAAAACTAATTAAATTCACTTGTATAATTGAGGTGGCACATAAGGTAAAATGGAAAGTCCGCACAAGAAGCAGACGTTCCAAATGCCAGGGTCTATTTAACCCATACCCAAGTTAAGAGCTAAGTGATTTATATAACCTTGGAAGGGTCTCTCATGCCCTCCCTATCCCATGTTGCTGTTATTGTTGTTAGGTGCCATCAAGTCAAGTCTGACCCATAGCAACCCTATGTACAACAGACAAAACACTCCTTGACATTGTGCCATGCCTGGCACTATGTCAGTGCTTCTTTGCTATTCATAGGGTTTTCAATGGCTGATTGTTTCAGGAGTAGACTACCAGGTCCTTCTCCCTAGCCTGCAGCACCCGGTATTCCAGGTTGGTCCCCCATCCAAGGACTAACCAGGCAAACCCTGCTTAGCTTCCAAGATCAGGTGGGATCCAATGCCAACGTGGTATGGCTATAGACTTCCTACCACATAGACAAATTCTGAGTTCCCTCAACATAGATTTGCTTTATGTGTTTTTTAACTTTAACTAAATTAAACAACCCAGCATGCATTTTTTTATATTGTGCTTCTCTTTCTCAACAAAAATTCTGTGAGAATCATCCATGTTGAAGTATGGATTAGAAGTTCATTCTTTTTATTACTAAGTAGTATTCTGTGGCATAAATCTCCCACAATCCATTTATCCATTCTCTTCGCAACCATTTGAGTGTAACTACTTTACATAAAGCCAACATAACACTCTTGCACAAGTTCTTCAGTGGATATGCATTTTCATTTCTCTTGCGTAAACACACAGGAGTATAATTGCTGGATCAGAGAGGAATTCGAAGCTTAACCTCAGTAGTAACTGCCAAGCACAATGTCAAAGGATTGTACTATACCAGAGTCCCTCTAGCAAAGACAAAGGTGTGTGCAGCACTTTCATTAGCTCCATGCTTATTTTCTCCATGTTGCCTCCTTAAGTGAATGTTCATATCAGGTGCCTGGCTTTCTTGTTCTAAATTGATCCATTAAAGCCTCTTTACATCCTGTGCATTTGCATTGCTAACATTCTCTCCTCTTCTTTAAAATCTAGTGAAGCACAATTTTCAATTTGTCTTTCTCAGATGGTTAGTTCTTTTTTCTTCCTAGGAACTATTTGCCTACCCCCATGTCATGAGAATCTTTTACTACTAGTTCTTCTAAAACCTTTGTAGTCTTTAGATGTTTAAGTTCATGTATATGACATATCTCAAATCACTTTTTGTGTGTATGCAGTGAGATAAGGGTATAGTTATCCTTTTAATGAATGTTCACCTGGTTTGTTTTCATTTTCTTAACAGAAAATTTATAGATTTAGATAGTACATTTGTATCTAAGACCCATTTTATCATATGTTTTATGGATATGAGGTAAATGGGTGTCTGCACAGGTGCACAGATGTGTATGTATTTGATACACATTATTTCCATTGACATTTGTTGAAAAGGCTATGCTTTGTTCATTAAGATACATTGTATTAGTCAGCTGTCATTGCTGTAGCAGAATTGTTGTTGTTGTTAGGTGCTGTCGAGTCGGTATCCGACTCATAGCGACCCTCTGTACAACAGGGGAAACACTATTGTCAGTGCTTCTCTGCTGTGCATAGGGTTTTCAATGGCAGATTGATTTTTGGGAGGGGGTTTCCAGGTCCTTCTCCCAAGCCCACAGCTTCTGGTGTTCCCAGGTGGTCTCCCACCTAGTACCTAGGTCTCCCTAGGTACTAACCAGACCCAACCCTGCTTAGCTTCCGAGTTCCAATGGGATCGGATGCCACAGGGGTACCGCTGTAGGTGTAGCAGAATAACCAACCCCAAAAAACTTATAGCAGGAGAGGTTTATGGGAAGCTCATAATTAGAGAATGAGTCCACAATGGTGGTAGCGCAGGCATTTCAGTGGTGGGAGGGCCTATGGTTAATGACTCCATGGCATTGTGGACCAGGAACAATGAGAGACCAGAGCTTTGGGACCAGGATAAAAACCAAAGGACTTCCCCTAGGGTGACCATGATTTGCAAAATATGTTGATCATTTCAAGCTAGTCCCAAAGCAAATCTCAGCAGATTTCGTCATTATTTTATTAAGTTTGATGAAAAAATATATGAAATGCAAATGGTTTATAACATCTAAAATTATTACACTATAAGAATACAATTAAGGGAGTTAAAATGTTCAGTTTTGTGACTAAATATAAAAATATTGTAATCAAGTATCATAAGAGTAAAGGACAGAAAAGAAGGTCCAGAAACTAACATAAGCATGTAGGATAAATTAATGTACGTTATAGTTTGAACCTGAATTGTCCCCTAATTATGTATTTTTGTCTTTAGCTGGTGACACTGTCCTAGGAGGGTGTGGAATTTTGGAAGGTTGCCATCTTTAAAATTTGAGTTTTCTGCTACATGAACATGGTATAACGTTCCATTTATTTGTTGTTGTTGTTAGGTGCCGTCAAGTCGAGTAGGACTCATAGCGACTCTCATATGGTTTTCAATGGCTGACTGTTTCAGGATTGCCTTGGGAGTGGGTTGACACGTCCTTCTCCCATTCCATTTATTTAGATCTTGTAAGGGCTGGGATTTAGCTCAGTTGGTAGAGCGCTGCGCTGCAGTCTCTGAGGTCCCAAGTTCAATTCCCAGCACTGCAAAAATGGGAGAAGGACCTGGCAATCCACTCCCAAGGCAATTCCGAAACAGTCAGCCATTGAAAACCCTATGAGGGTCACTATGAGTCGGATACTGACTCGATGGCACCTAACAACAACAACAACAAATTCCATTGGGCAATATTATTTAATATCCAATGTGTATACTTTGTCCATATTTTGTTACATTTGTGCCCAGAGCTTTCATCTTTTGATACTAATCCAAATACTATTGCTTTGTTAATTTCATTTTTAATTATTCACGGCTTATATGCATAAAAACAAATGACTTTGTGTTTATTTTGTTGCATTCTATCATTTTGCTTAAGTGACTCATTAGTTCAAGAAACTTTTACATAATTCTTTACGACAATATTCAAAATCATTGTCTATAATAAAAGTTTTGGGTTTTTTTTTTTTTTTTAGATTTCAGTGGGTTTTATTTTTTCTCTTTTCTTATTGGACTGCTACAGACATCCAATCAAGTGTTAGATATAAGAAGTGGAAGTGGCCTTTTGTTTGGCCCCAAATCTTTGCAGAAAGGTATCCAGTATTTTATCATTAAGTATTATGCTACCTGCTGCAGTTTTATACGTTCCTTTTATTAGCTTAAGCCTTTTCTCTTCCATTGTCATTTTGTGGAGCATTTTTTATCACATTGGACATGTAAATTTTCACGTGTTCTACATTTACTCAGATGGCAGTGATTTCTACGTCATTTTGTTATGACAGTAAAGTATGTTGTTTGAATTCAAAATGATAAAACAGACTCACATTTCTGATCTCAGTCCTGCTTTCCACTTAAGTGACTGAAGGTCATGTTGATATTTTCAAATTTCGTAAGTTGTGTTTGTTCTGGAGAATTTAGAATAACTTATACTTGGGACTACTTTCATTCTTCTTATTAACATATAAACCATCTCTGACCTCTAGTGAATGACAAATGTATTTAATGTCTATCAGCCTTTCCAGCTGCCTTATTGTAACTGAAATATCTCTTTAGCTTTCTTCACTTAAGGACTGCTCTGCTCATTGCCCTCCAACTGCTCTTTCTTTGACCTAGTGAATCTTTAGCTATCACACACACAGATTACCAATCATTAGGAGAAGCAATGGGACTTTTATGGAGAAAAATATAGCTCTTCCTCTATAAGAATCATTCCACATGTTACGCTGCCAGAGCATCAAGCTAACATAGCTCCTGAATCTTTCTGTTAATGTTGTGACACGTCTCTCCTCAGTGTTCCAAAAGTGACCTTTTAAATAAAAACCTGAGGAAATTTCAACACTTGCCTCAAATGCAGCCTCTGCTCAGGGATAACTATATTTTGCTGCTGATTTCCAAGTTCTAAAAATAGGCTTTAAATATTATTGGAAGCTTTATACTTTTATTATAAAAATATTTGTAATTAAGGTATCAGTTATTTCAACAGAGCTGGAAACAGAACACTCTACACTGACTGATTTTTTAAACATTAAACTAGCCTTGAATTCCAGTGATAAATTACACAAGATCTCAGTCTAGTATCATTTTATATTGCACATATTCGATGGATATTATTTTCCATACAGTTTGTCTCTTTAAAGATGAAAATCTGTGAAGTCTGAATCAAGAGCTACTGGTATTTTCTCACAACAGTTTTCTTAGATTTTAGAATCAGGCTAAGATGTTCTTTATAAAATGAGGAGAAAACTATAACCATCTTCTGAATTCTGCAAAACCGTTTTGTAGTATTTGGAGTATATTTGGAGTAGATCAAATAATTCACTCAGAAAGCAATTAGGACCTATAACTTTATTGTTTGTTTATATAGCAATTTCATATACTATATAATAACATATATATGTATATGTGTGTGTGTATATATATATATATATATATATATATATATACACACAGAGACACAGAGAAAAATTAAAGTGTAAAGAAGATATACACTATAGCTGCTACAATTATTTTTAAAAACTAGTAAACCAATATAATAAATAATTTAATGATAGTAATATCTAAAACTTATTGGGCTGGTGTTTAGCTCAGTTGGCACAGCACTGCTCTATAGATCCTGAGGACCCAAGTTCAATCCCCAGCACTGTACAATTGGGAGAAAGACCTGGTAATCCACTCCCAAAACAATTCCAAAACAATCATCCACTGAAAGCTCTATGAGGGTCAGTATGAGTGGGACACAACTTGACAGCACCTAAAAACAACTATATCTAAAACTTAGGAAACATGGACATGAATTTTGTACAACATAACTTACCTATACTGAATAAAAAAAGAACAGATAATCTAGATCTTATTTTCTACTCTAAATAACCATGCATATATTTCCTTCTTCTGAATTTTAATATAGTTTGTTCTTTAACTAGCTTTTTCATCCTTTCAAAAACAAGTATATATATATATATATATATCATTCTCCCCTAACTTAGGTGTTTTAATATAAAAATTATTACTAAGAACTGTTCTAGCTGAGTCTCACAATTTTTTTCTTGTGCTACTGAGGGGTTGAACTCAGGGCTTAATGCATGCTTTGCAAATGTTCTACCACTGAGCTGTACCCCCATTCATTTTTTTGCTCTTTTATGTTGAGACAAATCTTTGCTAAATTAAAGAGGCCACCTCTAGCCTCAAACTTGGAATCCTCCTACCTCCACTTCCCAGTCATTGGGATTACAGGTATGCACCAGCACACGTGGTTGAATCTCACCAATTTTTATGTTGCATTTTATTATCATTTAGTTTGAAATATTCCTTAATTTATTCATGTTTTACCCTCATTTTTTAAAAATTTTGTTATTAATGCCAGTAACTGAATTTCATCATGGATAGAGAAAATTCTGCAGTGTATCAATCATGTAAAATTTATTGAAACACAATTTATGGCTTAACATATGGTTTACGTTGATGACGTTTCAATTGTATATATGAAAATTATGTGTTCTGTCCATGTTGGGTATAGTCTCCTAAATCTGCCAATGAAGGCCACATAGCTAACAGTATTGCTCAGCTTCTCTGCATTCTTACTGATTTTTCATCCAGTGATTCTATGAGATGATTAATAAAGGGTAATAAAAATCCACCTATTGTGGAATTTATCTATTATCTATCTTTAGTTCTATTATTTGTTATTTTATAGATCATGAAGCTGGCTATTATGTTCATATACATTTATGATTTTTATAATTAATAATTTTATTCATTTCTTATTATGAAATAAGCCTCTTTATCTCTGATATTTCTTTTCTTCAAGTTTTTCTGATATTAAACATATCCACAGTGATATTCTTATGCTCATAATTTGACTGATGTATCTTTAAACATCTTTAATTTTAATATTCTTAAGCTATCTCAAGAATTGTAAATTTTATATAATTTTAGATAACAAATAATTCAGCCTCATTATTTTTAGGCTTGTTTAGCAATCTGTGCCTTTTACCTGATATATTTATCCCATTTATACTTAATATAATATAATTAAAACTAGTATAATAATGATTGGCTTTGTATTTACCATTTTGCTGTTTGCTTTTCAGTTGTCTTTTCTGTTTTTCTCCTTCTTTCTGACTTCTTTTGAATTATTGTAAAATTTATAAGCATTCTCTTTTAATTCCCCTATTGAACATGGTAGCCATAGATATTCAGGTTTTCTATGGTTGCTTTTCAAATTATTATATACATTGTTAATTTATCCTACTCTACATAGAGATGCTGTTGCTGCTATTGTTGTTGTTGGATGCCATCAAGTCAGGTCTGACTTTACAACAGACTGAAACACTGCCCAACATGGTTGCATGCACACAATCTTTCTTGATATATTTGAGCCCATTGTTACAGTAACTATATTTCTTCTCATTTTGAGTCATGCCACATCTGCAAATGGAGATAGTATGTATTAATTCAAGTAAAATGTAAGAAACTCACAAAGGTAATATAGCATTTATTCTTGTCCTTGGTGCTAATGGTATTTATTTTATATACATATTCATAAAAGAAACAATATAATGCTATTTTTATTATCTTAAAATTTTTGCTTCAGTATTTTTTGAAGGACAGTCTTTCAAGGGGTTGGGGCATAGCTCAGTGGTAGTGTACCTACCTAGCATGCTGTGAGACTCAAAGGGTGTTTTGTGGTTGATGTTGTTGTTGTTTTGTTCTTTTGGCTGTACTTGGGAGTTGACCCAGGGGCCTTGTGCATACTTTGCACATACTCTACCACTGGGCTGCACCCCCTTTTTAAAAATTTTCTATCGTGAGACAAGGTCTCACTAAGTTACACAGGCTACTTCTAGCCTTGAACCCGTGATGCTCCTGCCTCCTCCTCCCAGCTTGCCGAGATTACAGGCGTGCACCACCATGCTTGGCCAAAAGACAGTCTTTTTGTTCTCCTATCAATCAGTACTCACTGCACTCCTTATTCCCTCACCAAATTCTAATCTTCTACCTTCTCTGTCTTTTTAGCCTGAAAACTTTCCTCGTGCCCTCTTAGTAATATAGGTTTCCAGGTGACATAAGCCTTGGCTATTAGACACTTGACAAACTCTCTGACCTCCACTTCTGAAGACTTGGAGTACAGAAGTATGGCTTTACAGTTTTGTGCTCCTTTATCTTTCAGCACTTCAAACTTGTATATCAATTTTTGTCGTTACATGTCAACCATCCTTTGTTTTATTGTTTCTCCGCAAGTAATTTATTTTCTCTGACTGCTTGTATTGTGTACCTAAGTTTAGTTACCTTTATATTTATCCTTCTGGGGGTTTATGGATTCCCTGGTTATAGAAGTTGATATTTTTTTCACCAAATTTTAGGAAATTGGGTTTTTTAAGAATTTGTTTTTCACGATTTATTTCTTTTTTCCTTTCATCAAAAATTACATGTTTTGTAGAAATATTGATATTTTTCACAGGTCACCAAGAAGTTTTCCTTCCATAACTTTTACCTTTCTTCCTTTCTTATTAGAAAATTTCTGTTTTTCTATATTCAAATTCAGGACCCTTTATGTAGACATTAATGTTCTTTTAAAGCTATCGAATGAGTTATATAAATACACACTTTATATTTTATAATAGTTTTACACCTACTAAAAAACTGAATGTTGTTTCATAGGTTCATATAAGCCTCATATCCAACTGTTCCTCTAATTGATGTCCTACGTTAGCATGGAGCATTCACGCATGAATGAACAAATACTGGGGCACTGCTATCACCTGCAAACTTCCCTGATTCACAGCTCCTTGGGTTTATGCAGATGGCTTTTCTTCTTTCCCAGTGCCCCATCTGGGTGTCATTTTACGTGGAGTCATTGTATATATCTATATCTAGCATTTTTTACATTCGTTTTGTGATGGGTATTTTGCACAGTCTGTCGTAATAGTGTGTACCATGTCATCTTCTCCAGACAGCATCAGTGTCTTTCTGGAAGGTAAACGCTTCCTGAGGAAATTATTTCCATCCGGTCAGCCTTGGCTTTATTGTTTTAATAGGGTAGTTTTAGCCTAAGAGTGAAAGAGAGGCACATAATCATTCAGATAAATGACAAGAGGGCTTTTATGATGTTTCTAGAATGAACATGAATAGAGATTTTTTTTAATCTTATTGAAATCATCAAAAATAAAGGGACAAGAACAAAACTATTTTAGCAAAAGTAGAAATGAGATAAAATCTGCATTCTGGATCATTCCCTCATTGTTGTTAGGAACATAAAGTTGTTCGGCCATGTTGGAAAACAGTTGAAATCTCTCTTTTATTTTCTGTACCATTTGTAAGGGCTGGGATTTAGCTCAGTGGGTACAGTGCTGCGCTAGAGTCTTTGAGGTCCCGAGTTCAATTCCTGGCACCACAAAAATGGGAGAAGGGCCTGGCAATCCACTCCCAAGGCAATCCCGAAACAGCCATTGAAAACCCTATGAGGGTCACTATGAGTTGGATACTGACTCGAGGGCACCTAACAACAACAACAACCATTTGTAAAACCCAGACTCCAGTATACCAATTTTGTTTACTAAAAACAAACAAACAAAAAACCTGGGCACACCTCAGATGACTTTTAGTAGGTCATTAGTTAACCAGTGTGCGGTTCACCCATAGCATGAAACATCCCACTATCCATAAAGATATGCGCAAGAACCTGGAAGGCTCTTTGGGGAATTATGCTGAGCGAAAAGGGTCAGCCCTGAACACTGCATGATTCCATGAACACATTATGCACGAAGCCACAAACGCATAGAAACAGAGAACAGATTTTCATAGGCAGTGAGAGGGGGACCGGACAGGGAGTGGACATGACCAGAGTGGAGCATGAGAGACCTGGTGAGGATGGCCATGCTCAGTGTGTTCACTGTGTCAATGTCGACCGGCTGTCCCTGGTCTTGCACTACAGGTCTGCAAGGTCTCGCCACCGAGAGAAGTGGGAAAAAGACTACATGGAATCTCTACATGTTATTTCTTACAATTATGTATAAATCTGAAGTTATCTCTAAATAAAGGTTTGATAAGTAAATGCACGGCCTGGGATTTAGCTCAGTGGGTAGTGCGCTGCGCTGCAGTCTCTGAGGTCCTGAGTTCAATTCCCAGCACCGCAAAAATGGGAGAAGGGCCTGGCAATCCACTCCCAAGGCAATCCTGAAACAGTCAGCCATTGAAAACCCTATGAGGGTCGCTATGTGTCGGAAACTGACTCGACGGCACCTAACAACAACAACAACAAGTAAATGCACACTAAAATTATTTCCACTTATCAAATTGATGAATTTTTAAAAATATATGACAATAGCCCGTTTATCATGACTATGGAATAATGAGGGCTGGGATTTATCTCAGTTGGTAGAGCGCTGCTCTGCAGTCTCTGAGGCCCCAAGTTCGATTCCCAGCACTGCAAAATGGGAGAAGGACGTGGCAACCCACTCTCAAGGCAATCCCGAAACAGTCAGCCATTGAAAACCCTATGAGGGTCGCTATGAGTCAGACAACAACAATGGAATAATGAATTCTCTCATTAGGTGCCATAGGACTAAACTGGGCCCTTATGGGGAGAGCAACTGAGGAGTGCAGGCCATGGTCATTCAATTCAGAAACATTCTACAAGATTATCCTATGAAGCTAATCAAAGAAGAATCCCCCAAATTATAACGGAAAATCTTAGCGAACTATATATTGGGGAAAACCAACAACATAAATGCCCAAAGATAAAGATTAGCTTAAGAGACTCAGTTTAAATAGTATAATAATATGAAATAAATAAAATACAACAGAATTTAAAAGATGTTTGAAAATAATATCTAATATTGTGTTTAAAAGGTAAAGTATAAATTTCTTTATATATTATATAAAATTTTAATACATTTGTGGAAATATGTATTCCTATGTTAGTTTTACCATATTACTGTGTATATTAAATGAGATGCTATGAACAAAAAATTTAACACATACAGTGTTCAAATCACTCATTAAATGTTAGATCATTATTGAAGGAAAATTGAATAGAAATCCAATAAATATAGGCTGAGTGCTGAAATTAAAATTCTTATGAGTCTTCTTCTATAAATGAGTCATTGTATAATCAATTGAAAACTGAGTTGTAAAGGAAAATTGTAAATAAGAATATGTAGCACAGTGGAATTCTATCAATGAAAAGCAATATGACACATTTTTATTGTATTCATTAGCAAACACATAGAGTTTCCAGCGACTTTCAGCCTTTAAAAATTATTTTTCACAGGCTTTATCTAAAGATAAAGATACAAAATTGCTCATATAAAAATGATATTTGCCTCCATGTACAAAACCAAGCAAGAGAATATATTTTATGCAGAACATTTGCTTGTGTTTGTCTGTGTTCTGGGGTGATTGAGCAGGGAGCTCCCTCTGAGTCATTTCATCGGATTTCTTGGAGGTTCATTACAAATTGAATTAAATGTTCTGAATGGCAGTTTCCTCATCTTTTCTATTATTGAACAAATAACACACAACAGGCTTACATTTTCATCTTTACCATGATCAGAGTTAAAATATTAGCATAAGCTTTAGGCAAGTTCACTGGCAAATGCTTTACAAATCAAGTTCTATCACTGTTTCCTCTGCCATTTAGCTCTATTTTCCTTTTTTCTTTAAAAGAGTGTTTTGAATTTAAATAGCCCTTTTGGGCTGGGATTTAGCTCAGTTGGTAGAGTGCCACTCTGTAGTCTCTGAGGTCCCGAGTTCGATTCCCAGCACCACAAAAACGGGAGAGGGACGTGGCAACCCACTTCCGAGGCAATCCTGAAACAATCAGCCATTGAAAACCCTATAAAGGTTGCTATGAGTCGGACACGACTTGATGGCACCTAACAACACAACAATAACATTGTACAATTTTTGTGGTGAATGAAATCTGACCTTTAAAAATGTTTTTGAACCTTCTGGATCAATTCAGGAGACTGCCCAACTCTGAAATGTTCACTGCCTTCGATGTTTGTGCCCAGGACTGTCTGTGCCCGGCGCTGGGAGCCTGTGCCTTGGAGTAGTACTCACCAAAGAGTGACAGGGTCCATGAAAGTTCGCTCAGGAAGATCAGGATCAGAGCAGTCCAAGGTTTAGTCAATCTTCCAGTGCATACAGTTGGCCCTCAGTGCCTGGACACCACCATAGTCCAGACCAATCTCTTTAATGGCTTTCTTTTTTCTTTTTTCTTTTTTCTTTTCTTTTCTTTTCTTTTCTTTTTCTTTCTTTCTTCGTGTGTGTGTGTGTGTGTGTGTGTGTAATACTGGGGTTGGAACTCAGGGCCTCACCTTGCATGCTTTGCAAGTGCTGTACCATTGAACTGCACCTCCAGCCCATTTTCTTACTTTTTTGGGACACGGTCTCACTAAATTACGCAGACTGCCTCTGGTCTCGAACTTACGGTCCTCCTACCTCCACCTTCCATGTTACTGGGATTACAGGTGGGTGCCACTGTGCCAGGCTCTCTTTTATGTCTTTCTTGGTTTCTCTTTTAGCCAGATGGCCAAGGACCAGGCATCCCCCACCTGTTGCGTTTAGCCTCATTCCCCAACTCAGGCCTCAGAGCGATAGCACTTGGATTAAGGACACGGCAGGAAGGGAACTCACAGCACAGGAACACAGCGCCTTCTGTTATGGATGCCGAGCTGGGTGGCTGTTCTCAGAGCCGACCCTATTGCATGCTCCACTGAGGGACACCAGGTGCCTGCTTGGCCCTCAGCCTCATCCAGCATCTCTGCGGGCATGTGTCAGTGGATGACCTTGTCTCCCCTGGGACACTTGACAATGTCTAGAGACATTTCTGCGTGCCATGGCTGTGAGAAGGGGTGTCACTCTCCATAACAGGTATAGGCTGGGGGTTGCCAGGCATCTTACTGTGCACAGACCAGGGCACAACAACGAACTATCAGCTTCAAAAACTCCACAAGTGCTGAGGTAAGGAATCTGGATGTCTACACTGGCCAGAGCGTCCACTTGCTGTGAGAACCACTTTTGTTTTTTGCAAATGTGAGCATTTAAGTATTTCCTACAAGCCAGGCACGGTGGCGCACGCTTGTAATCCCAGGGGCTCGGGAGGCAGAGGCAGGAGGATCGCAAGTTTGAGACCAGAGGCAGTCTGAATAATTTAGAGAGACCCTGTCTCAAAAAAGTAAAAAAAGGGGCTGGAGGTGCAGCTCAGTGGTCCAGCACTTGCAGAGCATGCAGGCACAAGGCCCTGGGTTCAACCCCCAGTACCAGGAAAAAAAAAAAAAAAAAACTTTTGAGTCAGTATTTCAAAGAAATGCAACTATAGAAAAAGTGATCTGTTTTAATTACTTGTATATATGCCTCAAAAGTTCGTCTTCTTCCCTATTATCACCACACAAAAGTCCTCACTAACAATGGCAGCCAGCACTCATGGAGACTTAGCTCTGCACCATGGGTCCTTCACAACAATCCTTCAAAAAGCAATAGAGCTAAGCCGGGCATGGTGGCGCACGCCTGAAATCCAGGCGGCTCAGGAGGCAGAGGCAGGAGGAGCGCAAGTTCGAGACCAGAGGCAATCTGTGTAACTTAGCGAGACTCTGTCTCAAAAAAAGTAAATAAATGGGCTGGGGTGAAGCTCAGTGGTCCAGCACTTGCAGAGCATGCAGGCGCGAGACCCTGGGTTCAACCCCCAGTACCACAATAAATAAATAAATAAATAAATAAATAAATAAATAAATAAAAGCAATAGAGCTGAGCTAGATTTGGGGGCACCTTCCTGTCATCTCAGCACTAGAGGGGCCGAGGCAGGCAGATTGAGAGTTCGAGGCCAGGCTGGGCTACAAAACCAGAGCCTGTCTCAAAAACAAAGCAGAACAAAACACACAACAAAGCCACACAACAGTGCGCATCTTCTGCAGACGCCCAAGCACAGCACTGGGGAGACCTGAACGCTGCCCAGTGGTACAGCAGCGGCCAACGCCCCTCAGGGCTCCCACCTGGCTCGCTTTGGTGACTCAGTGCCCTTCAAAACTGCCTGGCTGCGGGAGTGGTGGTCCACACCTGCAATCCCAGCCACTCAGGAAACAGGCAGGAGGTTGACAATTTCAAGGCCAGAGGCAGCCTAAGTAACTTAGTGAGACCCCGTCTCAAGATAAAAAGTAAAAACTGAACGCGGCTGGGGATGCAGCTCAGCAGTAAATTGCTTGCAGAAGTATGGGCAAGGCCACAGGTTCAACACTCCAGTACTGCAAAGCAAGCACGCGTGCGCACACACACACATGCGCACACGTACGCATGCACAAAAACTTTCTAGCTGCCTAAAGCAGATATAAAATGTAAAGCTACAGTTGCGATTGTTATTAGATGCCATGGAGTCAGATCCGACTCACAGTGACTGCAACTAGGGCAGAGCAAAGCACTACCCAACACTGATCCAGGCACAAGAAGGAGGAAACCGCAGAATTTGACATGTAGATACTGGTCTAAAATTTATTTCACCTATCATAGTTATTATCTGACAGAGAAACCTGGCTTGCTTTATGTCATTTACTGACATTATTAAACTATATATAATGTATAGTATATAATATGTAATATAATAATATATAACATATATGTTGTATATAAAATATAATATTTATTATTAATATATAATATAAATAATATAATATAATAATATATTTTATATAATTATTATTATATTTTATTTTTATATATTATATTTTTATATGACTATATTTCATATATTATATTATTATATACTATTTTATATATTATATAATTACATGTTGTTGTTGTTGTTGTTAGGTGCTGTCGAGTCGAGTCCGACTCATAGCGACCCTCACAGGGTTTTCAATGGCTGACTGTTTCGGGATTGCCTTGGGAGTGGATTGCCAGGTCCTTCTACCATTTTTGCAGTGCTGGGAATTGAACTCATGACCTCAGAGACTGCAGAACAGCACTCTGCCAACTGAGCTAAATCCCAGCCCCATATATATATTATATAAGTAGAGCACCTAACAACAACAATATATTATACATATAATATTATGTATCATATATAATATATAATACATATATAATATATTATGTATCATATATAATATGTAATACATATATAATATGTTATATATTATGATATATTATATATCATATAGTATATTATGATATATTATATATCATATATTTTATATATATGTATACATTTATTTATTTATTTATCCCCTTTTCTCTAATGACATTTCCCGAAGCTTGTGAATCCAAGAAGTTTTCATTTGGTTTTGGTTCTGTGTCAAAGTAATGAAAAGGAAAATAGTTTCCAGCATGGCATTCCCCAAAGCTCCTCTGCCAGGGCATTTTTTTTTGTACGTCTTCCTACAGCTCAGATGACTTCCTTGCTCAGCCCGTGGCTTCCTCCCCAGATCCCTGGTTTTCTAGCAATTGTACACGCTTGCATTCGATCAGCTTTTTAAAACCAACCTGTTTCTGATGGACCTAACTCACTGTCTATTATATAAGCCAGATGGCCAGAGAAGAGCCTCTCTCTCTGTCCTTTCTGTCTCTCTCCCTCTCTCTCTCTCCCTCTCTCCTCTCCCTCTTTCTCTCCCTCTCTCTTTCTCTCTCTCTCTCCTCTCTCCCTCTCTCTCCCTCTCTTCCTCTCTCTCTCCTCTCTCCCTCTCCTCTCTCCCTCTCTCTTTCCCTCTCTCTCTCCTCTCTCCCTTTCTCTCTCTTCCTCTCTCTCATCCCCACCTCATTGCACACGGTAGCTTCCCAGAACTTGGGATTCGATGGCAGAGCTTGAAAGCACACGGCAGGCAGGAGGCGTGTTATGCCATGAAGCCAAATGAGGGCCTCTGTAATGCTCTGAATAGAGCCAATAGGGCCGAATGGGCCCCCCTCACCTGTGCCCTCAGCTCCCTAGGTCTCAAAAGGCGGGGCACCCCTGCTGGCCCACTGCAGTGGCTCCCCCCTGCTGGGGCTGAGCACATGACTCGGGCTCCAGGCAAGGCTTTGCCACCCCAACACACAAGGCAAAGCCTCGGTCAGCAGCAGACAGCCAAGCCTTGTGAAAGCAGGGGGCCCTGTGCGGGCAGAGGGCTCTGGCCTTCTCTGGGGGCCCACAGCGATGACTCAGGCCCATGGGAGCAATCGGGGTGCCTGTGAGGCAGGACCCCACTTCTGTCTGCCCACAGAAAAGCCCTGGGAGACCCAAACCTGTCTTCCAAGAGCAGAGCCCCTGGGTTTCTGCTCCCCCATGTATCTTCCCTTAAAACCGTCTAAAGAGAATTTCTGACTTGCGATCCCCCAGATCTGATTTTTCCCTACCTTGAAGTCCCCAAAGGGTTCCCTCTTTCGCTAGAGGATTTATTGTGGGTAAATAAGAGAAAACAGGAAAAAGAAATCCTCCACACACATGATGCCACCACGTGTGAAAAGTGGCTGAGGGCTCTTCAACCCTGGAGGTGTCTGAGATGAAGGGCAGGTGTGCATTTGGCGTCTGCGCAGATGGAGAATGCAGCAGCTCCGGTCACCCCGAGCCCCTCCCCAGGCCGGGGCTGGTCATCTCATCATCTGCTGTCTCGTTTTCATGCTGGGCTTTCTTCTGAGCCCCTTCTTCTGGCTGCAGCCTGTGACCGTGTGATAAGACACATGAAATGTAGTCATCAGGGCTGCGGGAGAGGTGCTGGGTGCGGGGATTATGACGTCCCATCACCCTGGCCGCCCTGGTGACGGCGTGGCCCGCTCTGCTCTGCACCCCTTCTCCTGAGCCCTGGTGGATATGTCTTCCTGGTTTATTTTCATAGGACTTCACAAAAAGGAAGCTTTGTAAGATGAACCCAGCAACTGTCACCCTGCAATCGTCCTCCTAAACCTCGGTGCGGCTCTCAGAGGCTGGACGTGCAGCCCTGGCCCACGTGTCACCAGCCCCAAGCCCCAGCTGGGTCCTCGCCGGGTCTTATCTCCAGGGCTCATCTGCCTGGGTCTCTATGAAGAAGGAAAGGGAGCCCTGGCCCAGGAAGGGCAGCAGGAGCTGTAGAGGCAGAGGAGGCCATTTCCTCCTGCTGCCCGGGAATGGCAGGTGTGTGCCAGGGTCTTTCTAACAAGGAGAGATCGCAGGCGTCAGCTGTACCAGACTGGAGGGGTGCAGTGATGCCTCGCTGGAGCCCAAGCAGGCTGGATTTCAGGAGCTATGGGAACAACCCGGAAATGGACCTGATAGGCAGCTGGCACTGGCCTGCCTCTCTCCACTCTCCCTCTCTCTTTCTTCTCTCTCCATCTCTCTTTCTCCTGTCTCCCCTCTCTCTTCCCCTCTCTCTCCTCTCTCTCCTCTCTCCTCTCTCTCCCTGTCTCCTCTCTCCCTCTCTCTTTCTTCTCTCTCCCCCTCTCTCTCCCCCTCCCC
>VMDO01025985.1:0-26822 GCA_007922755.1 Pedetes capensis | reverse complement strand
TTATTTCTTTGATAACCCACTCATCATTCAAAGTGTTATTCAATCACCATGTGTTTATAGCATTTTTGTAATTTTTCTTGCTATTGATTTTTAGTTTTATTCTGTTGTGATTTGCTAGGATACAAAGAAAGACTTACATTTTCTTGTATTAGTTGAGACTTATTTTGTGGCCTATAACTTGGTTGATTTTAGAAAAAGTTCTATGTGGTGATGAGAAGAATGTGTATTCTACATATGTTGGGTGAACTATTCTGTAGGTGTCTGCTAAGTCCATTTAGGTTATGGTGTTGTTTAAGGTTTATCTGTTGAATTTTTGTTTAGATAATCAGTCCAGTGGTGAGAGTTGGATATTGAAGTCATTCATTATTATTTAATCAGAACCTTTATGGCCAAAGTATTTTTTTTAATGAAATTAGGTGTAGTATTTTTGGTGCAAAAATATTTATTATCTTTGTGTTTTCTTGATTAATTGTTCACTCTATTAAAATGTAGTAAACTTCTTGCTCTCTTCTGATTTATTTTGGTCTTAAATCCACTTGTCTGATATCAGTATAGCTATCCCTACTGCTTTTTGGCTTCGCCATGCTTTGTAAGTTGTTTTCCATCCTTCCCTTTTCAGTCTGTGTGTATCCCTTCCTGTGAGATGGGTCTCCTGCACACAACACATAGTCAGGTCTCATTCTTAATCCAGTCAGGTAGTCTGAATATTTCATGTGGAGGTTAAGACCATTTATTCTTAAATTTATTATTGAGACAAAATTTGTATTTTATGTGATTTTATTGATTGTCTTCGTAGGTGACTTGATTGTTGATTGTTCTTTCCTTTTTACACTTGTCAAAGTAGGAGTTTGCCATTTTACTACACTGGACACACTTAGTCCTATCATTGTTCTCACTTGCTCATGTGTTCCCCCTGCTGGATTTATTGTTTCTTAGGTTCTTTTTTTATTGGAAATACTTAAATGTACAACTTAATGTGATTCATTCTGACATGCATTTCATTGTGACATTTCCATATATGCATTTCATTGTACATTGCACAGCTAAGTTTTCCCTAACACTCTTGTGCACTTCCTCCCTCTGTCTCACCCCCACACACACACACCAATGTCCTCTCTTCCATTTGCATGTCTTTTTGTGGGAATAATTTTCTGTATATCCTTTGATCACAATTATGTTTAAGGTCAAAAACTTTTCTGTAGTGATCTATCTTTTTACATTGTCATTAATATTACATGAATCTACTAGACCATTTTTATTATCATGCTTTGACATTATTGGTATTATTATAATTATTTCATGAACTATTAAATTTGAGCTGTTTACTTTGAGGTCGCCCTCACTCTCATTCCTTACTCCTCCTTGTTCCTCCTCTCCCTTCTTTCATCTCCCATCATTTCTTCTTTTTGCTAGATCCCTCCCTTCTTTTCATCCCCCAAATTGTCTTATCTCTGCTAAGTTGACTTTAGCTTTTTATTAGGTTCTGACTTCTGTATAGGATTTTTTCCTTCTTTTAATTTTGATCAAGGTCCCACATATGAGTGAGAACATGTAGTATTTCTCTTTTTGGATTTCTGTTCGTTTACTTAAAATAATTTTCTCCAATTCCATCCATTTTGCTGCTAATGATGTTATTTCATTTTTTTTTTATTGCTGAGTAGTATTTCCTTGTGTATATGCACCAAAGGGTTTTTTTTTTTCTATTCTTCTGTTGATGGGCACTTTGGTTGATTCCATTTCCTGCTACTGTGAAAAATGATGCTTTGAATATGGCGATGCAGGTGTCTCTGTGGTATGATGACACATCTTCCTTTGGGTAAATTCCCATAGTGTTATAGCTGGGCCATATGGTAGATCAATTTTTAGTTTTTTAAGACACCTCCATATTGATTTCCAAAGTGGTTGGACTAATTTACAGTTCCACCAGTAGTGTAAGAGGGTTTCCTTATCTCTACAACCTGTCCAGCATTTGTTGTTATTTGTTTTATAGAACTTGGCCATTCTTACTCGTGTAAGGTGGAATCTCTGAGTTGTTTTAATTTGCATTTCCTTAATGGCTAGGGATGCTTAGAAGTTTTTCATAAGTTTCACGGCTTTATGGGCCTCTTCATTTGAAAACTGTTTGTTCAATTCCTTTGCCCATTTGTGTATTGGTTTATTTGTCTTTTGGGGTATTTTTTTCTTGAGTTCTTTATAAGTTCTGGTAATTAGACCTCTTTCCAATGTATAGGAGGTGAAGATTTTTTCCCATTCAGTGGGGATTTCCTTGACTCTATTAATTGTTTCCTTTGCTATACAGAACCTTTTTAACTTCGTGTAATCCCATTTATCTATTCTTGTTACAATTTCTTGAGGATTTGGCATCCTCTTAAAGAAATACTTTCCTATGCCTATGTGTTATAGCATGTTGGCTATCCTATCTTCTATTACTTTTAAAGCTTCCGGTTTTATGTTGAGGTCTTTTATCCATCTTGAGTTAACTCTCATGAATTTTGAGAGATAGTTTGATCTCTTCATTGCCAATCTGTATCCATTTGATTTCTTTCTCTTGTCTGACCTGCAGAGGACTTCATTTACTATGTTAAATAGAATAGAAGAGAGTGGACATCCTTGCCTTGTCCCAGATCTAAGAGGAAATCGTTTCAGTT
The DNA here is from genome assembly GCA_007922755.1 of Pedetes capensis. NCBI lineage: Eukaryota > Metazoa > Chordata > Mammalia > Rodentia > Pedetidae > Pedetes > Pedetes capensis. Next base: position 24,174 of record VMDO01025985.1, on the reverse strand, counting down.
TTTCTCCTTTTAATATAATGTTGGCTGTAAGGTTGTCGTAGTAGACTTTTATGATATTAAGGTATTTGTCTGTTATACCTATCTTCTCCAGGGTGTTTATCATGAAAAGGTGTTGCACTTTGTTGAAGGCCTTTTCAGCATCAACTGAGATGATCATGTGGGTTTTTTTTTTTTTTTTGCCAGTCTCTTGATATGTTGGATTACATTAATTGATTTCTGTATTTTGAGCCAGTGTGCATCTGTGGAATAAATCCTACTTGGTCATGGTGAAAAATCTTTTTAATATGTTGCTGGATTCAGTTTGCCAGAATTTTGTTAAGGATTTTTACATCTATGTTCATAAGGGAAGTGGGTGTACATTCTCTATCTTAGATGAATCTTTTCCTGGTTTAGGTATCAGGGTGATGGTAGCTTCAGAGAATGAGTTTGGGAGGGTTCCCTCCTTTTCTACTTTTTGGAATAATTTGAGGAAGACAGGTAATATATTTCTTTGAAAATTTGGTGTAATTCTCTATGATCCCATCAGTATCTGGGCTCTTCTTTGTTGGGAGATTTTTATTACCTTTTCTACTTCAGAAAATGTAATGGGCTTGTTTAGGTCATTTATGTCTTCTTGGGTTAGCTTTGGTAATTCATATATATTAATAAATTTATCCATTTCTTCTGTATTTTTGCATTTTAGGGAATACAATCTCTCAAAGTAATCCCTGATGGTTTTCTGTATTTCATTGTAGTTGGTGGTTATCGTCCCATTTTCCTTTCTAATCCTTACTGTATTAGCTTTTTCCTTTTTCTTTTTGATGAGATTGGCCAGAGGAGTGTCTATTCTATTAATCTTTTCAAAGAACCAGCTCTTAGTCTTATTTATTTTTTGAATTATATTTTATATTCTAATCGAGATACTTCTCCTTTGTCTTGCTAATTTCTTTCTGGATGCTCCTTTAAGGATTGATTTGTTGTTGATTTTCTAGCATCTTAAGGTGTGTCACTAGGTCATTTATTTGGCTGTTCTCTACCTTATTGATGAAGGCACTTAATGCTATAAAATTCCCTCTTAAAGCTGCCTTTGCTATATCCCATATGTTTTGGTAGAATGTGTTTTCATTATCATTTGATTGCAGGAATTTTTTAAATTCCATTTTGATTTCTTCAACAAACCATTGGTCATTCAGTGTATTATTCAATCACCATGAGTATGTAAAGTTTATGGAATTATTCTTGCTTTTGAGTTCCAATTTCATTCTGTTGTGGCCTGATAAGGAACAGAGCATAATTTCTCCTTTCCTGTATTTATTGAGGGAATTCTTATGGACTAGCACATGGTCTATCTTGGAAAACATTCTGTGTTGAACTGAGAAGAATTGTCATCCTCATTATGTGGATTGAATATTCTGTATATATCTGTGAGATCCAATTGGTTTAGGGTAGAGATTAGGCTCATTGTTTCTATCTTGATATTCTGTTTTGATGACCAGTCTCTTGATGAAAGTAGGGTGTGGAAGTCTCCCATAATTATTATGTCTCATCCAATAAAGTTCTTTATGTCCCATAAAGTTCATCTTTATAAAGCTAGGTGCCCCAGTATTTGGAGCGTATATATTTAGAAGTGTTTTTGGTTCCTGGTTCATTGTCCCTTTTAGTAATATGTAGTGCCCTTCTTTATCTCTTCTAATTAGTTTTGGATTGAAAGTTAATCTATCTGATATTAGAATTGCAATGCCTGCTTGTTTTTGTTTCCCCTGTGCTTGGTGTATTGTTTTCCAGCCTTTAATTCTCAGCCTATTGCAGTCTTTGTGAGATAGGTGTGCTTCCTGGGTACTACATATTGAGGGTTTATGTTTTTTCATCCAGTTAGCCAGTATCTTTCTCTGAATTGGTGAGTTAAGAGGATTTACATTAATATGATTATTGAGAAGTGACTATTTTTATGTATCCAATCATTACATGTTCATTACATGTTATTGGTTTTTAATTCATAGTTGTTTTGTTCCTTTCTTAGTTTCCACTCATTTCAGCTGTTTAATTCTTTGAATTTTCTATATAGGGTTACCTTATCGCTCCTGTATGTGGTAATAGATTTATAATCACCTGTAGAGCTGGCTTGGTATTTGCAAATTGTTTGAATGTGTCAATATCACGGAATATCTTATACTCCTCATCTATTTTCAAAGATAATTTTGCTGGATATTGTATTCTTGGTTGGAGGTTGTTCTTTTTTAGGACATAAATTACCTGTATCCAAGCCTTTCTAGCTTTCAATGTTGACATGGAGAAGTCCACAGTAATTTTAATGGGTCTTCCTTTATAGGTTTTCTGGAATTCTTCCCTTGCAGCTTTAAAAATAGTTGTTCTGGGTTGTAATCAAAGCATTCATGCTATGATATGTCTTGGAGAGGAACTACTTTTGTCTACACTAGGTGGGGCCCTGAATGTTTCACTTGTGTATGTATCCATATCCTGAATTATCTCTGGAAATTTTTCCTTGAGGATATCATAAATTAGATTTCCTGGTCCTCAGGTGGACCTTCTTCTCCTTCAGAGACACCCTGAAATCTTAAGTTTCATTTTTTCATTCTGTCTGACTCTCCTTGGAAATCCTTTAAAATTCCTTCATCATTATTTCCATTTCTGACTGTACATATTTAATTTCTTGAAATGAATCCTCAGAGTCTGAAATTCATAGCTTAACCTCATTCAGTCTTGATGGAAAGGATTCTTTTGCACAGTTTAATTCATTTAGCTTGGTTTGCATGTCAAGGATCCCCACTTGATTTTTCCTAATTATTTCTAGCTTTGAGGAGAGTATAGACTCTAGGTGAGATACATTCTTTTGAAGGATTTTGAGGGTGCTGGTAGTGTTAGTTTTGATTTCTCTTAGCATATTAATAAACAAACTCTGAATTCAAATTCAGAGATATGTAGGAGTTGGGATTCATTGGAGGTATTTGTTGGGAGGTTTTGGTCAGTGGAGTCTTCACATCCAGCTTGCCCCTTTGTGTTTTTTCGTGTCTTCTGACTTTGCTTACCCATTATCTGTTCCAGGAATTATGTTTCACCTCCCCCAAGTGTGCAGAACTTCTCCCTCTGTTGTTTCTTTGAGTTTTTGTGATGATGACTCTCTGGCACTTTTTTTTCACTCTTCAACCCTGTATTTTTCAGCTTCAGAATCCTAGACAAGGATCTGGTGCAGACTCTCTATTCAGTATTGCCCCATTTTGATTCCCTCTGATCCATGAGATCCCAGTCTTTGATTGGTCTAGTGTGTAGAGCAATGATTCCTCCATTGTCTAATCTGTGGGGCTCTTACTCAGGTTCACCAGCCCTACTTGACTTGATATGGTCTTAGTTTCTAGTCAGTTCTCCTAGGTTCAGTGGACCATCAGCTCATGGCACTGTTATCTGCATCCTGGACTCTCTACTCCTCAGTTTCCCACTGTCCATTTCACTATTCCAATGGAGCTGGGGGATGGGTAAGCAGCAGATTCTGTTTCTCCACTGGGGCATGAGGAGGGAGATGGTATGGTGAGAGAAGAGGGAAAAAGAGAGAGGAAACAGAGACTAATAGAAATTACAATTAAAATGTAAAATAATAAGCTAAAGCAAAAACATATATATAAAGAAAACACACATGCACACACACACACACACATGCACACACACAAAAAACACATGTATATCCTCACAAGTGGTATCTGATCAATAAAGTGAGTAAGGGAGTATAGTGTACTAGAGAGCTCAGTCTACATTGGTTTTCACACTATCCACAGCCAACTTCAGTCTTCTGAGGAGGCCCTGCCTCTGTTCCTCCAGGTGGCTGATCTTGCTGCAGGAAAGGGGATTTTCCCTGCCAGTTATCTTGTTAGTAGCAAGCTGTCTTAGGGGCAGGGCTTCTGCATAGCTTCCCTCCTCCTTGTAGATATGGAAGGTAGCCAGGTGGTCTCTTGGGCTGAAGCAGACCACTGGAGGATTTCAGAGATTGCCCTGTTGGAATATTCCACCCCTGTTCTATTGTCAGAGAGGCAGTGCAAACTGTGGTGACCTTCCAGTAATTTTGCCTCCCCCTTGAAGGCGCTGTGATCCCAAGTCAGAGATCAGTGGCACAATGCCTATGGCGGGAGCATATGGCTGCAGTACTATGGTCTTAATGCCAGACTCTCTATCCACTTGTGTTCTGAATCCCACTGTGGTCTCACCACTCCCCCACTGTAGTGGGCTGGGTGATATGTGACCAACCCCGGTGAATCTGCAGCCTGTCATTCATGTGTGAAACTGCCCTGGCAGTAAGCACACTACTATACTCATTGTATGACCATGGTCGCGCTCTGTCCACTCAGTCACTTCTGCAGACCCTAGCCAATTCCATGGTGCAGTGAGATGATATTGAATCACCCCTGGTGGATCTGGGGTCCAAGTGCCCATGTGTCCATGTGGAAGTCATGCCATGTAACTGCCGTGCCACAACAGGAGGGAAGGATGCGTTGGGATGGATGGGATGATAACATTTCAGCTTTGGTGGATCTGAGGCCTGCACTCCTGCGTGAGGCTTTTGGATCACCACAGTCTCGCCACCTGTGCTGGTGGAGCCACATAGATAGGGCTGCTGCACCTGAAGTTTCAGGCTAACTCACCAATTCTTCACTGTACAGAGTGCTGTCTGTGTCCCATCAGTAGGATGTTAGCATGATGCCAAGGTTGAACTCCTTGTAGGATGTGAGAACCTGTGGATGTGCATGTGGATTCTTTTCTGAGTTGGATTTTCTCTGTATTCTGTGGTTTGGGCTATTTCTCAGGTTCTCATGTTGTGTCTGTATTTCTGCTTCCTCTGTGTATAGGATTTCTTTATGTATCTTCTGTAACTCTGACTTAGGGTTCATGAATTGATTAGTTAGTGCTTGTCTTAAAATGTCTTTATTCTTCTATCAATTTTAAGGGATCATTTTGCTGAATATAATAATCTTAGTGGGAATTTGTTGATTTTCAGGGTTTGAAATACGTCATTCTATGCTTTTCTAGCTTTTAAAGTTGATGTTGAGAGATCTGATATTATGAGGATTTGGCCTTTGTGAGTTGGCATTTTTCTCTTGCAGCTTTTAGAATTGTTTCTTTGCTTTCTAGTCTTAGCTTTTTACTATAATGTGATCTGAAGAGGATCTTTTCTGGTTACATCTGTTTGGAGTTCTAAATGGTGCTTTTGTTTGGTTGTCTAATTTTTTCCCTAGCTTTGGGAAGTTTTCTATTATTTAATTGAGAACATTTCAGATACCTTTAGTTTTCTATCCTATGGATTCTTAGGCTTAGCCTTTTCATCATGTCATAAAGTTCTTGAAAGCTATGGTCATATTCTTTTGTTATCTTTTTTGTGTTGACATCTGAATGTAGTATGTTGTCCATTTTGTCTTCCATCCCCAATATTCTTTCTTCTGTTTGACATACTGTGCTGGAGGTTACTTTCCATTATGTCTTTGACTTTCATTTCCCACATTTCCATTTTTTTCGATATATAATTTCAATTTCCTTACTGAATTTTTATTCAGAATTGGATTGAATTTCTCAATTTGTCCATTTCCTTACTTGTACCTTTATTGACATCACTAATCACTTTTATGGGTTGGGATTTAGCTCAGTTGGTAGAGTGCTGTGCTGTAGTCTCTGAGGTCCCAAGTTCAATTCCCAGCACCACAAAAATGGGAGAAGGGCCTGGCAATCCACTCCTAAGGCAATCCCTAGACAATCAGCCATTGAAAACCCAATGAGGGTCACTATGAGTAGGATACAGACTTGAAGGCACCTAACAACAACAACAACAACAATCACTTTTATGATAAGATTTTTTAATTCATTGTCAGGCATTCCAGTTGTTTTTGTCTTTGGCTTTGTTTGCTGGGGAGTTAATGATCTTTCATGGGAGTTGTGATATTCTGCTTTTCCATGTTTCTTGTGTTTCTTTGTTGTGATTTACTCACCTGTTGGGGGGTTAAAGTTTCTTTGTGACTTATTTAGAAAGCTTCTTTATGAGCAGCCTTTCCTTGAGAGCTCAGCCCTGAATGCTTGCCCCAAGATTGTTGTTGTTGTTGTTGTTGTTAGGTGCCCTTGAGTTGGTATCCAACTCATAGCGACCCTCATAGGGTTTTCAATGGCTGACTGTTTTGGGATTGCCTTGGGAGTGGATTGCCAGGCCCTTCTCCCATATTGCAGTACTGGGAATTGAACTTGAGACCTCAGACACTGCAGTGCAGTGCTCTACCAACTGAGCTAAATCCCAGCCCACTTGCCTCAAGATTAGAAAGCAAATATCTGTTATAATTGTATCACCTGGACAAACTACATATATAATTTACTATACAATTAAGATTGTTTTATGTTAGCTGGAATATTACCAAAGACTTTAGAAAGAAGGATGGCCTTCTAGCTAATAATGTAGTGTTAATTTTGAGAGGAGAAATGTTAAGCATGGAGGTAAAAGCTGTAGATGGATAAAATGACAGGATGTCGTAGAGAGAATGAAGAAAGAAATAAGCAGTTGAGTTGAGTGAGAAGAAAAAGATACAACAATAAAGAATAGGGAGGGTTGTTAGGTAGAGAGGTAGTAGAGGCCAGGGATATAAAATGTCCTGTTACTCAGTAAAAAAAAAAAAGGTTCATGAATAAAATTGTTTTAAGGTAGGTCTGGAGTGATGGCTGACAACATTAAACCTTGTTTGGAGAAAAATGTACGAAGATCAAGTATTGGAGCCGGAACTGGAGAGGGTCTGTCAGTTCTGTAGTCTGCCAGCGTCTCCTGCCAGCTACATTGCCCAGGCCTAGAATCTAGTTCAACTTCTCAGTGTACAGATGGCTTTATCTGTTCCAGGCATGGGGGAGGAAATAGCTCTGGTGTCCCAGATCCTCCAAGCACAGGATCTATAGCTGTGGTGCACACAGTGCAATTTGCAACTGAGTTAGTTGGGACGTTTGACTCTCTTGGGTTACCTGGCCATGGCTTAATTGCCTGACCAGAGTCTGCAGCTCATAAAGCTATGTAGATGGTTGTTGGGACTCTGTGTTTGGCTTGGTGTCCTGCTTGGGACTATAGCTCAGCAGGCAAGCCTGAGACTGCTTCTGGTTTTCCTACAACTCCACAATTGCCCCGAGTGTGTGTCCCACACCTGGTACAGTGGTGTTGTGTCCCCAGGGTCCCTGTTCAGTGATTTGTGTTTATTGCCAGACTGCTTAACAAGGCAAGAGAGATCTGGCTTATCTTTATTATGGTGACAATTCTCCCTTGATGAGTGCCCCATGGATGTGCTTAGCCAACCTCACTCCTTCCTATTGTGTGGATCTTCTGCTTTCTGTGTATTCAGGCTTTCATATCACTGCCTTTGCAATTTCTGTGCTCTTCCTGGTTTACTTTGCTTGGCACAAAGTCTCTCATTTCTTATCCTGCCTCCTTTGTGTCACCATGTCACATGGAGGCTGCTTCTAATCTGCTGTCTTAACTGGGTAGTCCCAGAACTAGATTTTTAATCTGGACTTTTATTCCTACTTTACCATTTAAACAATGGGTCATCTTTTTAAAGTAATGCCTTCTATGCAGGATTGTTGTGAAGAATAACTAATGAAATATAAGTCAATTGCCTTATGAGGGCTCAACTAAACTTATCTATTTCTATAAATTATGATCACTCTCCTCTTCCTTTGCACCCAGGAAAATGTCAAAATGGATGATACAACAAAACAAATACATAAGGGGGAAAAAGGGAATATAACCCATAATTACCTTTGAGGGTCTTGTTTTACTATATATTAATCAAAATTTTCTGTAAAATTTGTAAGTTGATGAAAGTATAAATAAAAGTGACATAATAGCTGCATAATGGAAATAAAAGAAAATGGAAATCCAGAACAAGAGTGAATAATTCTGGTCCTAACATAGACATATTGTCTTCTTCCCTCTTTTCATGGGAATGTGTCTGATGCAGAACTTCTTTAAGTATCTTCATTCCACAGCACCCAAAGGAGTTCATGTGCATTCGGAGTGCAGATTATAATGTTTGTAAGATCAAATCCAGAGTGGGTATGAAAGGAGGATTGGTTGTGTGTACCAGCCCCTAGATGGAACATCACATTCTATGTCTGTGATTCGTCCATCCTGTTTTTGACCTACTGCTTTTTCTTTAAGCAAATTCTAAGTTATTAGTTGAAAGAAGTTTTATATAGCATTTGAATTTTAATTAATTTAATTTTATATTTGTCAAATATTGTTATGTATGCTTGTGGTGTACAATGTGATGTTTTGATATATGTTCACTTTGTTAAATGGCTAAATCAAGCAAATAAACATGCTCATCACCTCTAAAAGAAAAATCACTGTCAATTGATAATACATTTGGTTTGTTTGCTTTATGGAGATATTGAAAAAACATCATTAGTACAGGAATAAAAAGTGTCTTGGTCTAGAAGCAAACTTAGAATGCAAGATTTATATACTCATGCTGTAGCTAAAATATGAGAATCAGTTTGATAAGTAGATTCATTAGTAAGATATGCCATGCAGAGAGCAGCTCATTTATAAAGGTGTGCTTTGCAATTTAAAGGACATTGCAGTGTCTTTCAAATGTAAAGCTAAAAATGGGTAATTGTCAAAAATAATGCTGAACAAGAACCAGGAGCTGATTATAGAAAATGTCTTCTACTTGCAAATAAGCTTGGATTTTTTTTTTGTCTAAAGATATGAAATATATTTGTAGTAAAAGGGCAATATAATCTGATTGAAGTGTAAAATCTTATTATATATTAGAGTTGGATGTTATGTTGCTTATCTATAAGCTTCAGAAGGTATCAAAAGAACAATTGTTGTTGTTGTTGTTGTTAGGTGCCCTCAAGTCACTATCCGACTCATAGCGACCCTACGTACCACAGGAGAAACACTATTGTTGGTGCTTCTCTGCTGTTCATAGGGTTTTCAATGGCTGATTGATTTTTGGGAGTGGGTTGCCAGGTCCTTGTCCCAAAAGAACAATAGAGAGAATTTTATGATCTGGAATGAAAATTAAGAAATGTGGATTAATTTTGCCTTAATAATTCTTTGAATTTTAAGCAGTAAGTATATGACTTCTCTTAAGTTTGACTTATTACTTATAAAAATGATGAATGCAAAGAGCATACATTGTAGAAGTGAGTAATACATACACAAAAATATTTAAGCACCTAGCATTATTCAGATTCTTCACTATTGGTGTCATTCATAAAAGCTTAAAATTTAACAGAACTTTCTTAATTTTTCTTTCTTTATTTTCAAAAGATAACTCCCAATTTTCCCATATGGCTAGTTCATTTTAGCTTCCGTTACTTTTATCCTGAGGATCTTTTTTTTCTCTTTTGAACCATGTTGCAAGAATTCTCAGTGAACTATTTTCCAGGTTTTACATAGGAACACCTGCTATCTGAATGCACCAGAGCAAAGATTTTGGAGCCAGTTGGCAAGCATAAATGGAAGAAAACAGTCAGGTAAAATCTAAAAGTAAAAGCATTTACATGGCTTTTTAAATGGGAGTAGGAGAGAGCAAGAAGAGGAATCATTATATTGGTAGCAACTGAAGAAGAAGAAAAATGGGGAAGCAGTTGTGTATATTTTTCTACTTCCTCCTGCTTCAATTGATGCATGTTTTGTTTTACTAATAAGTTCTCTACTTTCTCTAGAAAACCTTTTTCCTAACTAAATTATGTTGACCTTTCTTCCTATAAAGGACATACTTTGTATCTCTTTTCTTCTTTCCCTCCCTCTGTACTTTCATTTTTCCTCCTTTACTCTTTCACAATTTGTTGAATTTCAGCTATAGGCTAACCACTGAGCTGCATTCTAGAGGAAATATATGTGCAAGTTGTAATTTCTTTCAATGTGAAAATCATGACCTAGTGGAGAAGAAAACCACTTTAAAAAAAGAAGAGAATGAATGGAATAAGTTTGGTGTAGATCTACTATAATATAGCAAGGCTTATAGTAGATGGAATATAATATAGTGATTCAAATATAGAACACCAGAAACGTTTATTGAGTTTTTTTTATAAATAACACAAGGTGACATATATATATATATATATATATATATATATATATATATAGCTTTATTGAATCCTTGTAATGACTCTGTGAGATGATATTACCCTTCTTATTTATATTTAGGAAATTAATGTTCAAGACCCAATGAGTTGGTGAGGTAGTAGAATGATTTCCTTTGGGTAGATATCTATGACATACTTATGAATTTCCTATGCATAACAGTGTATACAGGACATAGTAAACCTCACATAAAATGCATATTTTCTGAATGAATGAATTGAAAACCATGTTTCTGGACAACAGTCTAGAAATCCTAGACATAAGTGATTTAAAAATGAGTAATAGACCTAAATTGACAAACATCAAAAGGAGACATACAATTGGCTAAAAGATATATGAAAAACATGGTCAGGATAATTTATCCTCAGACACACACACACACACACACACACACACACACACACACACACACACCCCAAACTGAAATATCACTTCACCTCATACAAATCATCCCATTAAAAATATTAAAGATGACAAGTACGTGGAGAAAATGGGACATTTATATAATGGTATGAATACTAATTAACATAGCCATTATGGAAAACAGTGTGGAGATTTCTCAGAAAAATTAAAAACAGAACCACCAGCAATCCTTCTCTTTGATATACATCCAAAGGAAATGAAATCAGTATGTCAAGAAGACATCTGTAATCCCATATCCATCATATTCACAATAGCTAATAAATAGAAACAACCTAGGTGTCTGTCAGCTGATGAGTCGATAAAGAAAATGTTGGACAAGTCCACCACAGAATACTACACAGTCATAAAAATTAATGAAATCCTGTCATTTGGAACCATGTGGATGGAACTGGAATTCATTTTGTTAAGTGAAATAAGACAGGCATAGAAAAAGAACTACCACATGTTCTCACTCATATGAGGAATATATAAAGAAGTTGATGTCATAGAAGCTCAGAGTAGGATGGTTTCTAGAGAGAGGTTAATAACAATGGGGAAGGAGGAATGCAGAAAGGTTAATCAATGGTACTGTTGTAGTTATATACAAGTAAGAAGTCTTTCTGTGCTATTGTGCAGTGGGGTTACTATGGAAAACAATAATGGAGCATACATTTCCAAAAGCTAGAAGAAAGAATTTTGAGTGTCTTCACCAAAAAGAGTGGTAAATGTTTGAGGAAATAAATGTTTGACATGGTTTAACATTGTACAACATATACATGTATTAAAACATCATGTGCTAATCCATTAATATGTACACTTTTATCTTTTTAAGTATCAATTTATATTTAAATTTAAGTAAATAATTGGCTGGTTCATTATTTGTTGTTTATCTAATTATTCTTTTAAGTGGCTAACATTTTCCTAAAAGTCTTCTAAAATTCAAAGATAAGTTTATCATGGACAGCTGCATTCTCTAGCTCTAATGTTTGTCAAATGTCCAATTAATTTTTCATCTTTAGATTGGAGTACTGTCATTTACTGACTTCTAAAATGTTGGTGGTGGTGGTAGGTGCAATCAAGTTAGGTCGGACTCAAAGCTACCCTCATAGTGTTTCCAAGGGCTGACTGTGTTTCAGTATTGCTTTGGGTATGGATTACCACATCCTTCTCCCAACTTCTAAAACAGATTAATAAAAAATAACATTCCATGATCTCTATCTTTTCAGTCATATATATCACAACCTGCCCATTTTTGATTCATCAAGCCCACTCAAGGAAATGAATCTACTTCAGTCTAGTTTAAATTGCTATTACATTTGTCATTTTATTCTTCCCAATTTGCTCTTTGATTTTCAGTATTTCTGCTCAAATTTCATCACCCTTGATAAAATATCTCTGAATCACTTGTAGAGAATCTATTGTCTTTTCTTCATAATTTGAGAATATATTATTAGTATTACTTGCTAGCCTTTTGAAAACAAGATAATATGTTCATCTTTAGCAATTCCTTTATTTTTATGAATGTTTTACTTTTCTAGTAGAAATTCATTGCATTTATAATTTCTCTATTCTTCATCTTTTCAAATACTAATACTAGCTGTTATCATTTCATAAACAAAAATAGATCATTTGCACATTGTATTCTATTCTTCCTTAAGCAATAAATTCTGACTACTTCCAAACACACACATTTGTCTAGTCTAGTTCCCCTATGAAAAATTTTGTTTTGTCAAACTTAAAAGTCTATTGTTTAACTGGCTCTTATTTTATGTTTTCGGAACCCTGGAGACATAAACAATAATCACTAATAATTGATTTCATCATTCTTTATAAATGTTTTAAAAATATCCTTGGTCTTCTCTATAACAGTATTATTCAATGCATCGTTCATGGGACAATCCTTTTCTTTAAATATTAGGTAGAGTAAAAAGAAATCTCTGTGATGAAATAAAATCAATAACTTCCACAAAATATGACCTTTTATTGGATGCACATTAACTAGGCTATTAATGATTCTGTGTCAATTTAAAGCAAAGAAGCATGTTTTACTTTATTTTACTCGGAACGTCTCAACTTTGCTTTACTACTGCCACATGGATACCAAAATCAAATGACAATCTGCACTTAACACATGGTTTTTACCTTATTGTTTTCCAGCAATCCAGTTAACAGTGAGTCTTCCTTATTTTAAATCTTATGGTTACATAATGTGAAAAGAAAAAAAGGCATTAAATACAATTATCTTGAAATTTTCCTCTTTCTATCACTATACATTTTTCAAAATTTGGAGTATTCCTATTAGGTTACAAAGGTTAGTATTTCAGTTCTTATTTTTAGGATCAAGAGAATATGATGAAGATTTAAGTGAGTTGGGCCAAAACAAATCTTTGAATCCCTGAAATATCAGTTTGTGTGGAATATGGTGAGTTGTGCCATTTCCCAGCAAGAAACTGTCAGTTATTCCAATGCAGGTCAACAGTGGGAAGTGTAAATCAAGGGACAGAGTAAAGAATCAGGTACAAATTTTAAGTGAAGACAATTGTCTTCAGAGAATAGATATTTTGACTAGGTCTAGAGGAATGCCCGCGAGTTTGTCAGAACACAAACAACAGAAAAGACATAGCAGCCAAAAGAGAGGGTGTCTGGGATTGGTAATGGTTGATGCGAAGTCAATAGCTTCATAAAGCAAGGGAAAGTTCAATATGAGACACGGATGTAACAGTGAGCAAGGAGAAAGAACATCGCACTTCATAACCCTAGGGACCCTTTCACCTTGATGGTTAGCTGAGTTCTTGTAACATACCGGGATTACACTGCACATGTGGTCATTCTATGCACACTGAGGAAGCTCTGGTGAGCACTCTTGTGAAGAAGACTAGGGATAGGCTAAGAAGCGTGTTGAATGCCACTATAAATAATGTGGAACTATTTAACAGTTCTCAGTAGCCTACAAATGATATTTAGTGGAGAAGTTTAATTAATAGATCTGTATTCAAAAGGATGGACAGATGGACAGAGTCCAATAATATAATATAAATGCTTTGATATAGTATGAAGTATGTGTTGTAAAGTTCTGAGAGTAAAGATCTAGCTACATTTCTATCTCATATAAATATCAAACTCAATCTAAATAAGTAAGTAGGGAAAGCATAGCAAGTACTATCAAAAATTTTCAAGCCCCTAAGCCATAACTTTTGAGCTTAGTTCCTTAGAAATATAAACCTCCTCTTCAATTCTTAGGCATGTGCAGTATTATGATAGCAAATGTGACAATTTTCATCTCTTATAATGCTTCCTCATGGAAGATTTGCTTCTGATCTCTATCTTGCTTTAGATGACAAGATAGAATTATCAAAACGAGACCAACACAGTTTTGCTATGATCTTTATCAGCATTTTGTATTCTTTACTCTATGTGTCATATCATATACCTGCTTTTACATATTCCCAGTATTTTAACTTATTACAGTATTTTTACATCTCCTTTTCTCTAATTTCCATTTCCTTGCCTTTAACTCCTACCAGGACGGACGTACACTCCATGAGAGCACAAACAGACTCTCCAACTGCTTTAGCTTCCTATTATTGCCATACCAAATTACCAGAAATGTAGTGGCTTAAAACAGCATAAATTTATCATTTCATTTCCAAAAGACAGAAATCAGAAGAGTGTTACTAGACCAAGTTCAACGTCTAGACAGGGCTCTCTTCCTTCGAGAGCCTCTGCAAGAGACTCTATCTCCTCCTTACTTCCAGCTTTTATAGACTGCTCACATGTCTTAGCTCATGACACCTTTTTCTACTTTCAAAGTCAGCAGCATGTCCTGTTGAAATCACTCTCTCTATCTAATTCTGACCTCCATCTTTTACATTTGGCCCACCTGGACAATCTATGATGATCTAACTCAAAATCTTCAACTTAAATACATCTGCAAATTTCCTTTACCTTATAATGTAACATATCTACAGATTTTGTGGATTAGGACACATATATTTCAAAAGTCATTATTCTGCTTAGCATGCATGCTCATCATTACATCTCTATATCTCGCATGCTTCCTGGCACATATTTAATATTGAATATGTTTTAGTTGAAGGAATTAATGAGCTTTCTGGTTATTTAGCATTCAAGTTAGTATAATACCTAATTGTGAAATTCTTGAGGTTAAGGGGTATGTTTTAATTACCTCTAGATCCCCATGTTTTATGTAATGTATGGAATATAATAAATCAGCTCAGTGTACTGGGGTTTAGCTCAGTTGGGAGAGTGCTGCCCTGTGCCCTCTGAGGCCCTGGGTTCAATCCCCAGCACCACAAAAATGGAAGAAGGATGTAGCAGCTCACTCCCGAAGCAATCTCGAAATAATTAGGCATTGAAAACCCTATGAATAGCAGAGAAGCACTGCCATAGTGTCGGGCATGGGACAGTGTCAGGGAGTGTTTCATTCTATTGTACATAGGGTCAGTATGAGTCAGACCTGACTTGACAGCACCCAACAACAACAACAAAGGAAACTTTGTTATATTAATAAATTAATTAAGAGATACATCTGAACTTTTGCCTTTAGTTGAAATGCCAAATGAAATATTTATGTATATAAAAGAACTTCGACTTGCCATGATGCTGTATGCCTGCAATCCCAGCAATTTGGGAGATAGAGGGAGGAGGATCATGAGTTCAATGCCAGAGGCAGCTTGTGTCACTGAGACTTTGATGCAAAATAAAAAGGGAGGGGGGCTGTCTGAGGCTGTAGCCAAGCACTGGAGCACTCGCAAAAGTATGTGTGAAGCCCTATGGCAAAAAGGAAAAAAAAAAAAAAGCAAAAAGAACAATAAACTTCAGTTATGCATTTAAAGAAAGGTGAAGTGGAAATTACCATAAAAACCTAGTAAATTCTTATAGTAGAAATTCTAAGTCTTCTTGGACCCTTTCTTGAATTTATTATCTCATTTCAGAGTTAGATTCTTATTTCTATTTTCAGTTTTGGTGATGTGGATCCTACTTCATTATTTTATGTAATTTGGGTCAACATGGACTTGGTGAAACAATGAGAATGAAAGTAAGCAGGTAAAGCTGATCAATAAAAGTCTGAAGACACAAATACTATGAAAAGAAAATACTTTACCTGGAAATAATATCAATGATTTGAAATTTCTGAGAGGTTGCTACCTATATTTTATACTTCAGTTTTCCTGTGCAGATACATTGTATGGGTCATAATCAATGAATTCTCATTCAAGAGATGTATGCCCGATGTGGGACAGAACAATATAGAACAATATCATTAAATTACCGACACTTTCCAATCTCACACCTTACAGTCATGACTTTCAAATTTGGGAGCTCATAAATGCTACAATGTAATAAAATCTTTCACTGCTCACATATTGTACAGTGCTGAGAACACATTTAATGCAGTCACTTAATAAATAAATAGCTATTGAGTTAAAAAGATTTTAATACCAGTTATTTACCCCATTCTGTCTTCAACTTTTTTCTTATTCTTCTTCTAGATTAAAGAGGACATATTTAGTAAAAAGCATTACTGTTTTTTACTGGTCCCTAAACATACCATGTTATTTCTGAGTTCAAAAATTATTAAATGCTTTTCCTCTTTTGTCTACCCTTTCACATTTCGCTTGGTTTTTCAAGTGCAGCTCCAGCTCTTTCTACCCACAAAACCTTCTCCAGGTAGTGCTTTGTCCTTTTGTCTACTTCACTAATAGAATCGAGTATCTATCATTTTTAATTAATTACTTCAATTTCCCAGTCTCCCCCTTAAATATTAAAATCAGTTTGGCAGATGGTCAATATATTGATTATCAGGTGTGTCTCACAGAAATTCTGGTAAAATAGTCCAGACCCGGAGTCTGAGAGTACATGTTTTCATTTCCACATAATTCCTTCCTCAAGGGAAGTTAGGCCAGTGCTACGGCTTTCCACTGATAACTCATGACATTAACAGCATTAATGACAGGTGGGGTCATGAGAGTCACATAACCCAACCACTCCTCTTAGCCCGAAATTTCCCAGGCACATTTCTCCTGAACAGACATCTAATATATGCTCATGAAGAAGTCCCTTCTAGCTTTTATGGCCTAAACTTAGGTCCTGTCTAATACAAACTGAATTCCATTTTTCTCATAGTTTCCACTTAGGCCAATATTTTCATTACTGGTTCTCCATTACCACCAATTTCTATGACCTGTGCTTAAATAAAATGTTCTCTAGACCTTATATTATTATTAGGTGCTGTCAAGTCATGTCCTAATCATAGCAACCCTCATAGGGTTTTCAATGGCTGATTGAAAAAGTTCAGTTGGTAGAGTGCTGCTCTGCAATCTCTGAGGCCCTGAGTTCGATCCTGAGCATCACAAAAATGGAAGAAGGACTTGGCGATCCACTCCAAAGCAATCTCAACACAATCAGACATTGAAAACACTATGGGGATTGCTATGAGTCAAACACCTAACAATAACAAGGCCTTATATGACCCTATGCTTAAATAAAAGTCCTCTATGGGGCATAATAAAAGTCCTTCCCTGACCCTTGCTTAAATAAAAGTCCTCTAAAGGACTCAGAAAATTAGTCAAGCCACACTTCTAAATGAAAATAACTTTCAAATATTGGAAATATTATTTGGTCAGGAAGCTATAATCAATATCTACTCAACTGCATATCAATGCAAGTAATAATTACTTTGAATATTCTAGATTATCCCTGTTATCGCTGATTTTGGTGTTTTGTTAAGATATATTCTCAGTTTGCAGCATTCTTTTTTTGCTGTGACCGAGGAGCATTGTTAAATAAAGATAAATCCAATTTGATTCTAGTAGAGTACATATTCATAAAGTAATGAAAAAACAGATGATTCAGAGTAGGTATAAGGCTTCTGTCAAGATAACCTGAAATGCAAGGTGAAGGTTAAGGTACTGGTGGCATAAAGACCACTGCGAGATATCAGAGAAAGGACAGAGAAGAATTGTCTTGTTTTGCATTTTTTAAGTAACCAAAATACTGTCAGTTTAGTCTCAGAAAGTCTAGATTTTTAGTCCTGATTTTATCATACATGGACTATACATCTCTAAGCTTATAAATAGTTACCTGAAGCTCAGTATATTTGTGAATCAAAAGAAATCAATAATTTGTCCTTCACTGTGCCCTCCTGTAGCTTCTAAGAACTGAAGGAGATAAACTTTAAGGAGAAAATAAAATAAACATGCAAAAATAGCTAAGACAAACCGAATGAGAGCAGCTCAGGGAAATTGACATTAAGCTTCAAAAAAAGAAATCTCTCCTGCAGAGTTCTTGAGTCTATTGATTATACGTGATTTTGAGAGTTTCTGAATATATTATCATCATCTTGAACTTGTTTTCTTAAATTTTGCTTAGTAACTGATTTTTAAATTAGAAGTTTTATAGTATTTATTCATTTCATAAAATTTATGCCGGATCATTATGGAAATAACAATGCTGACTTTTCATTCAACATTACCTACATACCAGCAACAAGCAGAGTTTGGCACCTCCTCGGTACTGCTTCCATTTTCCAATTACATAGGTATTATAGCAAAGTCCATTTTGGAAATGAGAAAACTAAGTTTCAGGCAAGTTAGCAGTAAGGTAAACATTATAGAATTCCAAAAACAACCACAAGAGAAATCAAATCCAAGAGAGGCTAATTCTATAGTTCCTAATTATCAGACTTTACAAAAAATGAAGACAAGTAAAAAAATTTGTAAACAATTACAGCACTTTCCACAACAAATTACCACTGCAACTGTCTTTAGGTTTTATACTTACACCTCTACATACACATACTCATATGTAGAATTCTAAGTAAAAATTTCACATAGTCATAATGTTGAAAGATTAAATATCAATGTTCCCAATTTAACTCTATTTTTTTTAGTTTTCTCTCATGTAATAACCACTATGATTTGCTTCTTATGTTACCATTCTCAAGTTTGAGTAGATGTATGTAAAAATCATTTTAAATTGCTTCCTTATAACTTAACAACTGTCATAATTACATATTTAGATTTACTACATAAAAATAGACTTCATAGGGCATGGGGCCTCAAACCCTGTGGTCTGTGGCCTGTTAGAAGGTGAGACAGGCCAGTGGGCTAAGCTTCCCTGTATTCACACAATAAATATAATGTACTTAAGTCATCTGCAAACCATCCAACAGGTACAGACTATAATACAATATGTTGTTGCTGTTAGGTACCGAAGAGTTATGTCAGACTCATAGCAACCCTCTTAGGGTTTTCAATGGCTGATTGTTTTGGGATTGCCTCGGGAGGGGATTGCCACATCCTTCTCTCATTTTTGCGGTGCTGGGAATTGAACTCAGGACCTCAGAGACTACAGAGTACTGCTCTACCAACTGAGGTAAATCCCAGCCCCATAATGCAATATGTTGTTGTTTTTAGGTGCCGTCAAGTCGGTATCCGACTCATAGCAACTCTAATAGGGTTTTCAATGGCTGACTGTTTCGGGACTGTCTTGGGAGTGAATTGCCAGGTCCTTCTCCATAATGCAATATAGTACATTGTAATTTTAAATTCAGTGTTACATATGATTAATTGACAAAAGTCAACATAAATATCTATTAGTAGAATAATATAACATGTCAATATTAAAATTACTATTAATTGAATAAAATAACAAAATATTATTAATTGAAATATTAAAATACTACTAATTAAATATCAATATTAAAATTACTATAATTGAACTATTTTAGACATCTATATTTAATATTCATGATACTGGTACATTTTAATGTATTTCCATTGTACACATAAGAAGGTTGAAATTGACCAAAGTTGAATAACTCATTCTGTGTTACACAACCAGCAGTAAAGAGGAATTTGACTAGATCAGTGATTCCCAACATTTTTGGCACCAGGGACCAATTTTGTGGAAGACAATTTTTCCACAGGATGGGATGAGGGGTCCAGAATGGTTTAACAGTGGAGAGTGGCCATGAATACAGATGAAGCTGGGCCTACTCACTGCCGCTGCCACTGCCTACCTCCTGCTCTGTAGTACTGTTCAGTTCATCAAGGGTTGAGGACCCCTGATGATCCAGTTTGTATGACTATAAAGCCAGTTTTCCAGCTATATTGTGATTTAACTGCTGCTTTCTGAGGTTTGGGAACTTTTCTTTGCAACACAGCCTCATCTTATATGAACATACATTTGTCATATATGCTGTGCAATTATAAAATTTTACTTTTTTTCATATTTTGTGCCTTCCAAAATCTGGTTCTTTAACTAGTTATCAAAATTCAAAGGAACAGAATAAGAACCATATTAACTGGTTTTTGTCTCAGAAAATTTCAACAGGGTAGTAAGGGGAACTTCAAGGTTTTTCTTTTATTCTATAATTTTCCAATCCATTGATTAAGGCATTAGCCTTAGATCAATCTGTTTTTATAGACTTCCTGTTATTTCAGCCATATCCATGAAGTAGAACATTTACCTAAAAGCTTTCCATGAAAGCTTAGATAAGTGCGGCAAAGGAGAAAAATATTTGTATTTGCTTTTAGTCTCTTCCTTATGGGTCTATAGGGAGAGTTATTTGGAATGAGATGTATTGGAATTTACTGTTTCTTTGAAATCAACTCAACAGTAAAGAGTAGGTCATACGAGTATAACAATTAATTTGTTATTCAAAGCAATTGTTTCACAACTGTTACCCTGAATATTAGTTAATTGAGGATACATTTTGTTCCTATTTCTTCTCCTCTTCCCTCCTTCCTTTTTTCTTTCCTCCATTCTTCCTTCCCTTTCTTGTTTTCTTATTTTTTGTTTTCTTCTATCCTTTGTTCCTACTATAGAAAAACGTTTCTAAGTGGGTCAGGACATAAGTGAGAGAAGGCAGCAAATAAATAAAGGGAAATCTAAAATAATGGTGGGGAGAGATTCAATATTTCCTTGAGGACATGAGGTCAGATCAGTAACAACATTTGTAGAGAGTAACAGAACTAAACAAAGCACAGGCCACAATGCATGTGAAACATTGATGGCTCCAAGGGCGAATTGAAAGGACTAAATGAAGAAGACAGTTGAAGATCAGAGACAATGAGTTTATGTTAAGGAAAAAAATATAAAGCTAAAAATTCAATGTAAAATCAGAAATATGTCAAGAATTGAGAGCATGTAGCAATAGCCTAGGAAATCAGGGTTAAGGACATAAAAAGAACTTTCAGAATGTCTGTAATGAGTTGGGATTGGGGAAGGCTTGGGATAATCTCCTGCATGTGCTACATTTATGATACCTTTGCAAGTGAAGAGATTTAGAGATAAAAACTTGGAGAAAAAAGAGGTGATTCATGCAAGTTTTGCCAGGTGCTTAACAATTTGATCAACCTCCTATTTCTGTCTTAATGTTTTGGAGGTGCTGTTACAAATATACTGGGAGCTGTGTAACTTATAAGCAGCAGAAACATATTTCTCAAAGTCTTGGAGGCAGGAAAATCCAAGATCAACGTGTCTGATGAGGCCTCATCCCTTATACATAGCACCTTCTTGCTATGTTTTCATACAATGGAAAGATAAAGCAAGCCTTGGGACTCTTTCACAAAATCATAAGGGCTCCATGCCCATGTTTAAACATTTCAGAAAAGGCCCCATTCCTTAATACCATCACCTTTGGACTGTGATTTCAACATATAAATTTGGGGAGGAAGTAAATGTTAAGATTTTGACAGATCCTTTGAATACTCTGTTCAAATGCATTCCTGAGAAGCATACAGTACTTACCAGAGTAAAATCTTTAATTGATTGAATATTTATCAGTTTTTGTCAAGGATAGCATTTTTTCAGAAAATTGCTAACTGCTCAGTTTGTCAATTATACTTCTGTCTCTCTAGTCACCTTGAAATCTACATGCTATCAAGTGCTATGGCATGGCTACTAACTTTGCATTAATCAAAACATGTAAATAGTAATTTATTTTTATAATTGTAGTAAGTACCAAGTCAGCCTGTGTCTCCCACTCCTATGCACTGACCAACTGACCAGTTTCCTAGTACTTGCCTTGTGACATCTTCATACATGAATCCATCTTTCTTCACCCTCCCTGACTCCTGTTCTGTCTCTTTTTCTTTCTGTCAACTTTTCTTGGAGCTCTGATACTTCTGTATCTACATTTCTTCTTTTCATCCCCAGTAATACACGTTACGGCATACTCACAGGTAAAGGACCTGTATAAAAGACATTCAAATACTAAATAGTTCTCTTATGATTCAGCAAATGGGAAACATAGAATATATTCATGTGAACTTCCTGAAGGCAGCTTGGAGTAGTGGCTTAGTAATCTCTGATAACAGAGAGAATGTATTTTTAACCTTACTGTGGCTACTAATTAGGTATACCAACTTGTTCTTTAAGTCTATGGACCTCAACATGAAGATTCTATTGTACTTCACAGAGTTGATACCATAACTAGATTTTAAATTAGAAAACATGCATAGTGTTTAGTATTCTGATTGATCTATGGTCAATATTTTCTCATCATATCTTGGGTCATGTATTCTTGTACATTCGGACGAGCAAGGATTCCCTTTGGGGCAGTGTCTGCTGGTAGACAGGTCAAATTTTGGTGGTCAATGAAAGTTTGCCCATAGTCTCTTAAATGCTCCCTGAGAAATTGGAGCTGCTGGAGGACATTCAGTCTCCAGTCTAGATCTCTGCCTAATTTTTCGCTGAGTAGGAAATTTAGATCCCATAAACTGTCACTGATCATAAGATCCAATAATTCATCGACACATCAGGATCTTCAGAAGCCAGTAGATATCCATGGTGTCTTATACCAGTTCACTATCTGCACCACTTTCACAAGTGAAAGTCCATAGGTGAGACAGAAAACATACTTTTACACAGGTATTTTATTTGTTTTCATCTTCCATTAAATCCCTTTCATGGTCCTAGCTGAAGATGAGCACAACAAAAACTACTTCCCTCTGACTGCAAGTTAGCTATGCCAGATATTTTTATAAAGATGTTCTTTTAATACATTCACCAATGTTTGCAACTGAAAACACTCCCTGCTTCTACCTACCTGCAATATCAATTAAAGTTTATCACCTTTTTCTTTATGTATTCTAGTCCCCATATGCTGGCATTTTCATAAATTCTTTTCCCTTATATTTTCTACCTGAGTTACTGGCTTTGATGTATACAATATATTATGTAGCCTTATTTGCATGACTGAGGTTTCTTAGAATGTACTTCTAGAAGTTTCTTATCTTATTGTCAGGAGCTGCTTCTTAGTGCTGTCCTTTGACTCATTCGGCAGAGGTTGCCCCCATTTTTTAGCCTTTTGTCTTTTTCCTTCCCCTTCTGACAGTTTTGGATGATCATGTCACTAACCATGTAAGCTCCCTCGTAAGGATCTTACTTCTTCCTGAGAGTAGTGTGCCTTTAGATGAAAAGGCATGTAAGAATGCAGGAGAAGGATCTTAGAACTCTACTGCAACTACATCTCATTAGAAACATTTTTTAAAAGCTTCATTTATTTTGTAGATACATTACACTTACAAACAATATTGTATCATTCACATATGCACTGGCCACCCTGATAATATTCAAATCTCTATGGGAAGTCAGATGGTATTTAATTTACATTTTTATACTCTGTAATATTAAACATTCTTCTTGCATACTTTAAGAAATAAGTATTATTTTCATTTATTTGAAGGAAATCCTTGCATTCTGTGAAAAGATACCAAAGTATCTAAAGGAAATGGAGGCAATTCCTTGACTATTACTCTCCTTACCCCATAATTAAATGAGTGCTTTTTATTTATACCTTTAATGCTTTATTCCATTTTCCTGTTGGCAGAGTGAGTGATATTTTGCTTATTGGCATGTTTTCAGAGGAGATGGTTTTAGCTTTCCCTATATACACAGGGCCTTTGTTATTTTGTCTTATTATAATCCATAAATATCTCAAGAGTAAAGTAAGTTTAAAAACTAGCACTATAGAATGATAAACAGCTATCTCTCTTCTCTTTGTTAATCACAAATATTCTCAATTTTTTATTCCATTGAAGTATTGATAATTGAAAATGTTTCATCTTCAAAATAAGTTGTGAATTTTGATAGATCTTAAGTTCCCAAATTAATCCCGATGTGTCCATGAGTAAGTGGCACTGAGTGATTTACAAGTTCTCTTAGTTTGTTTTCAGCAAGTGTAAAGTGATAGGTGATAATAATATCCTTCCACAAGATTTTCATGAAGATGAAATGAGATAATCCATAAAAAATCATTTCTAAACTATAACCCCATTTTAAGTGTAAAATATCATTTTAATTTTGGGCTTGGAAATAATACAACACCCAAATTTCTGAAACTCTATTTAAATGCAATTGGTAAGCTATAATTATCTGGATAGTTGCTACTTAGACAGTTAAAAGTGATGTAAAACCAGAAGTTTTATATCCTTTGAGAACAAAATTGTTAAATGCTAATTTTTATGTTCTAATAGGACCTTTGTTCTCAGATTATTAGCTAACAATATGAATTTCTTGCAACTTTTGACCTACTTTAGAATCTTTAGCTACCAGATTTGAAAAAGTTAAATTAGCATTGCAAATTAAATATTCCAACTCAATTGGATTGCAAGAATCACAGTGGTATGAAAAAAATGAAGCCT
>VMDO01025984.1:0-27382 GCA_007922755.1 Pedetes capensis | reverse complement strand
TTGGGAGAAGGACCTGGCAACCCCCTCCCAAAAATCAATCTGCCATTGAAAACCCTATGAACAGCAGAGAAGCACTGACAATAGTGTTTCACCTGTTGTACACAGGGTCGCTATGAGTCAGATACTGACTCGACGGCACCTAACAACAACAACAACATATATACATATACATATGTATATATGTATGTATGTATACACATATATATGTGTATATATATGTATATATACACACATATATATTTGACATCATTAATGGATAATTATTGAATATCATGAAATAGTTATACTTAAGATACTTTACTTCTTTTCTGATTTTTACCCTTTCTCTAGATTCTGTTGCTCCTTTTCTTTAGGTTTGCATATATTTTGCAATGGGGTATTTGTTTCTTATAATAAGTATTAAAATATGCAAAAAGTTGCACTTATAATTTTCATGTTGACTTTAAAGTAAAATTATAATGTATTTTACTATTAATGAGGCTTTGCTTCTCTCCAGTATGATTTCACAATCCCTCAATTCATTTTCCATGACCACAGAATAATTTCATCCTACATAAAATTGTATTGTAGCCTTTATGCACCCTGTTGGATGCTTATCTGTTTATATAATATATTTCATTTGTTCTAATCAAGATTCTTTCATGGAAGCGTTTTTTTAAACCATATTCAAACTCAGGGGCTGAAGTTTAAAGTACATACTGTTTTGCTACTTCTTGTGTACTACAATTAAATATTCCCCCAGACTCTCATAGCTCAGATTTTTCCTATTTTTCCAGTTCACTTCCCATATTATGTAAACCTTGCTATTTTATAAAAAGGACCCACACATCTCTAGATAAATATGGCTGGGTATGGGTATGTCTCTGTTCCCTCCTGAAATTTCACTAAAATGACAGTAAAGAAATTGAAATTTTTATGTACCCAGAAAGAATCTGAGAATGGAAGATACAATAACACTGGACAACATATTTCACCCAGTTTCAGAAACACAAAAGGCAAATGGAAGATTTATACCTCATTAAGGGAAGCTAAGGAAGCTAAAACCTAAATTTTAGGGGCAAATAAGTAACAAGTCTACTTGAAGAATGCTGGAGGGCATGGGAATTAGTGAACAGCTAGTGTAGAGACCTGAGGTGAAGCAGGCAGATGACTACCACAGTCACAAAACTTTTCAATGCTTTTCAGTAAGGGGAGATAACATTAGGGAATCTGGATTCTAAGATGGAAGAAATATGTAACCTAAAACTGGGAGTTACTACAAAAAATATATGAGAAATAGGGTTGCTTCCACCCATGTATTAGCCTAGTGCCTAAACACCTTCAAAGGAAATTACAGTTTTCTTCTCTGGAGAAACTGAATATCCACAAAGATAGAGTTTAACAATAAGGAAAATATAGTTCTCTAATCTATCTAGAACCACAGCCTATAGCTACATCTGCCCTATAA
Organism: Pedetes capensis; assembly: GCA_007922755.1. NCBI lineage: Eukaryota > Metazoa > Chordata > Mammalia > Rodentia > Pedetidae > Pedetes > Pedetes capensis. Next base: position 25,935 of record VMDO01025984.1, on the reverse strand, counting down.
CATGTTTATGTAAAAAAGTTTTATTAGAAATCAGCCATGCTGTGCACTTGCATATTATCTATGATCTTCTAAGCAGACAACAGTAGAGTTGAGTGGTTATAACAGAAAATATGAGTCCCAGGAGGTCTGAAATATTTACTCTCTGCCCCATTACAGGAAAAAGAACAACTACACTAGAGGAAATCTCAATCAATAGTTCTCATGTATATTGAAATAACAATTGGCTTTTTAGTGCCTTAAATCAACAAAGATCATGATAAATTGGAGATAATTTTTTCTGACAGAGTTGACCAACAGGTATGATGTTACAGTTAGTTAGGAAGAATAAGTTCTGGTGTTCTACTGCACAGAAGGGTAAACACCTTTAGCAATAATATATTGTATAATCCCCAAATAGCTAGAAAGTATAGGATTTTGAATATACTCAACAAAACATGTGATAAAAGTTTAAGGTGATGAATATGCTATTTTTTTCATGATTTGATCATTACACAGGGTGTACATGAATTGAAACATAACGTTTTTTGTAAATCAATAAACACAATTATTATGTGTTAATCAGAAAAAAATGAAGAAAAAACAAACAATTAGAAACACTTACTGAATAAAAATAAAAAAATATAGCACACTTGAAATCCTAGCACATGGGAGGCTGAGGCAGGAGAATCATGAGTTTGAGGCTAGCATGGGCTACAGTGATTTCCAAGCTAGCCTAGGCTACATAACGACACCCTGTCTCATAAGACAAAAGAAATGATGAATAAAATACATAAGAGGTAAAATATCAGAATAAAAAAGAAAACAAAGATTCTATCAATATATCAATCAATATGCTAAGATGAGAAGTACCATTTCATGAGTGAAACAATAAAAGGAATTTGGACAAAAGGAAATTCATTGAACAAGAGGCAGCTACTGTAAGTTTCAGATTGGATAGCTAAAACTAAGTCAATGAAACTTTTGGTAGAAACCGTGTTGGTTTTTTTCTTTCCAAAGCTGCTTGCTTTTTCTTGTGTTTTCTCTCTTTTGCTATTTAGATGGAAAGATAAGCGATGTATCAATAGAATAAAACTCCTTCGTTATCATCTTCTTGACATTCATTCTCTACCTTTCCCTGTGAATATTCTTCCTTTTTCTTGCCTGAAATATAGATGAAGATTCTTATTTTAAGAATTGTGGCCCAGAAAGATGAAAATTGCATCTATACCTGATGGCATCACTGAGCCTATTTCCATTTTGAACTCCCTAGACTCAAATTTCTTGCTTCATGAGAAGGAAATAGAAAAAGAAAGAACGAAAATTTTTGTTTAGCTACTCTACTCTTATTTGCAAGAGAAAGGAGGAATGGACTTCTTTCTCTTTCTTTCTTTCTTTCTTTTTTTTTTTGGAGTACTGGGGGTTGGACCTAGGGCCTCACGCTTGCAAGTGCTGGACCACTGAGCTGCCACCTCCAGCCCACATTTTTACTTTTTTGAGACAGGGTCTCACTAAGTTATGCAGACTGCCTCTGGTCTCAAACTTGCCATCCTCCTGTCTCCACCTCCCAAGCTGCTGGGATTACAGGGGTGGGCCACCGCACCTAGCTAAGGAATGGATTTCTAAGTGATGGAAATAGGCTATAAGATAAAGTCAAGTCATCTTCCAAAAAGATTAGATTAGATGGAAAAGAATAAGATTAGCACATGCAGACAAACATGGATTTCATTTGAGGCATTGAGAGAGAGAGGGGAGCCCAGGATGTCTGAACAATTTCAAAGATACACTGGTCCTCTAATGAAGTGGGAGTGAGAAGATTTGGAAAGGGCAGGTAAAAACGTAGTCAGACACACAAGAATTACAATATTTTACTTCCTATGTACACTTTCTACAGAGGTGCCTGGAACATGTGCTTTGGCAAAAGGAAGGAGAAAAGTGTGAAAGAAGCAAACAGACTATACTGGTTTAGATATGGTTTGTCCCCCCAAAGGTTCATATGCTGGAAACTTTGTCCCCTTGGTAGTAGTGTTGAGGTAGCAAAACCTTTAAGAGGTGGGGCCTAGTAAGAGATGATTGGGGTCCTACCTTCAAAAGGGACTTTTGCCTAGCTCACAGAAGTGGGTTATGTCTCTTGTTACCACGTGAGACCATGCCACATGTTTGCCCCATTCTGCATGCAGCTAGTTACCTTTCTGTTCCTTCACCCTGCTGTGAGAGACTTTGCCAAATATGAGTGCCATGCTGTTTGTACCTTCCATCCAGAAGAATTGTGAGCAAAATAAACTTCTTTTCTATATACATTACCCAGCACCAGGTATTCTATTATAGCAACACAAAACTCACTAAGATATAAGCAATCAAGAAAGAGAAGATTTGACATAATGATGAAATTAATTCCCAGGATAGCAGATAGCACAAGGATTCAGGGTGAATTTGAAAGGGTAGATGTCTAGGGGAGTGGGGTCAGGAAAATAAAATGTAACTGATGGAGTATTAACAATTATGTTTAATCACCCATGAAAAAATAACAAAGGACTTGTAAGAAATCTGTTAAGGCATTGGAGAGAAAATGATGATAGATACTCAGCAAAATAAGCAAATTGAGGAATATGACCATTAATAATATGAAGAAAAATTAAAACTTTTATGAGAAATACTCTGACTAATTGAAAAACATTTCTTCAGACAGGGTCTTGACTGTGTAGCTCAGACTGGCCTCAAACTCACAGTGCTTCCACCTCAGCCTCCTGAGTGCTAGGATTACAGGTGTGCACCACCACACCTGGCTCATGAAAAATACTTTAATTAATTTTAGTGAGAAACTGTCAGAAAAAGATTCTCATGCCTATGACACTGTATCCCGCCTATTTTTTTTATCATCTAGTCCCTTTTACTGTGCATTTTCCATGTTAGAATGGAAGAATCATGAGAAGCAGCACTTGCATGTTATATTCTTCTGTGTTTCAAGAATGTTGAATAGTACTTAGGACATAGTAAGTGCCTAAAATATTTGTGTAAGAAATGAGTAAAGAAGATACTATGAAAGCAAAATTTTAATACAGTTACTTTGAAAATGCCTAAGTATGAAAAAATTAAGAAACAGTAATTTCAAGCTCATTAGTTAGAAATATGGAGGTAAATTCCACAGAAAAGGTGGAAAGGGATTAGATCTTTTGCTTCTGGGGAGTGTGACTGGAAGGAGAAGTCATAAGGAAGCGAGAGTTGAGAAAAGTAACAATGTAATTTTTATTGAACATCATACATTTGCCCAACACTCCAGAGGCTGAGAGAAGATTGACAGTTTGAGGCTAGCCTGGGCTACATAGTGAGTTCAAGGCCAACCTGGGTTACACAATGAAACCTTGACTAAAATATTATATATTTGATTTTTAATGATGTAAAAATAAAAATAAATTAAGACTTTCTTAATTTTATAATCTTCTAAGGAAATACTCAGGTGTATAATTATCTAAGGATTTCTAATATGGAAAGTATATTTTTTAATTTCCCTGGAAATTCAATTAAAATAAAAGCCTTCATGGAGTATTCATAGTTTCTTTACATTATACTAATGACATCTAGTTGTTTCACGCTTTAAAACCCTATGCCTCTTCATTTAATACTACTACACAATTACTTGTCAAAATTACATAATTGTATGTAATTATTTCCATATTAGATTGAATTTAAATCAAATTGTTGGGATTTTTAATGTATGAAGAAAATACTCCTGATAGAATTATTAATTATTGATAGCCTTTAACCTTATAGTTTCCAAGCTCTTTAAATTCATTATTTAATTGGATTCTTTTACCAAACACAGGAATACAGTATAATATTTCATTTCATAAAATTTGAAGAAATAAGCCTGGCTTCAAATCCTGCATCTCTCATTTAGTTATTAATCTTTGAGCAAGTTTAAATACTATTCTTCACATGTGTGTCATTCTTTTTAACATGAAAATAAAAATGCATGTATCCTTATATTATAAGGATTAGATGAGATGATATGGGAAAGGGAATGTAGCAATTAGGCACAGTGAGCATATGACAAATGAGATCAAAGAACCTTTTTAAAAGTTTGATAAGGATTATATAGTCTTCACAGTGGTGCTTGTCCATACATTTAATCCCCAATGACACAATCTAAGGAAAAATTAGATGTTTTTACACTAATGCAATTGTTTTTGTTGTTACAAAACTCTTAGAAAAATTTTATTTTTGAGACTCACTGGCTTCCAGAGGTCCAGACTCTTACGTGAGGGACTAATTTGAGCTGTCAAACTTCTCTATTTGGTTTATTAGTATGCTTATATAATTTTTGAACTCCTTTGGATAGGGCTTGGTTAATGTTCTCAGATTTATCACAGTCCTATGATTCTCTATTATCGCCCTGAATGCTGATTTGCGTCTTTTATTCCCCCTACTAACTTTAATTTCCGTGCTGTCTTAAGGCTATTTCATGGGATGTTGGTGAAATGGTATTTTGCATCCCATCCCTCTTGTACTCATATTTCCAGGAAATATTTAATATATGGGTAATGTTTTAATCCATATGGGCTTTAGAAACAAAATATTATAGATGGGGTGGCTGATAAACAAGAGAAATTTATTACTCACAGTTCTGGACAGTGGGAACACCAAGATCAAGGTGTCCGCAGAACTGATTGGCTGATGGCTGCCTCCTTATTGAATGAGTGAAAAAGAATGCCTTCATGTCTCTTCTTATAAGAGCAATTATCCTATAATGAATGTTCCACCCTCATCACCCAATCATCTCTCAAAGGCTTCATCTCCTAATGCCATGACTTTGGGGGTTAGGATTTCAACCTAAGAATTTTTCTCAGTAATTTTTTATTAGTAATTTTAAGTACACAACTTAATGAGTTTCATTATGACATTTCCATGCATGTGTATCACTGTATATTGCTCATGCTCACTTCCCCCATTATGCTCTCATGATCCCTCTGCCCTCCATTCCCTTCCTCTCCACCAATGGTCCCCCCTTTATGGCATGTCTTGTTTGTGCGTGTGTGTATGTATGTATGTATATATGTATGTATGTATGTATGTATGTATCTATCTATCTATCTATCTATCTGTCATTTATCTATTTAATCTATCAATCTATGTATCTGTCATCTATTTATCTGTATATCATGTAGCTTATTTATCTACACATTCAGATTTTGCCTTAAGAGAAAAACATATTTCTCTTCCTTTGCCCCATTTTCCTTTCTTGTTGCCTCAGCCCCCTTTCTTTAGTCTGTTATTTTTCCCTATATAAGCCCCTTCTGCTTTGATGACCTGTGTATTTTAATAACAAATATATATTGAAGTCTAACATCCACATAAGGGAGAAAACATATGATGTTTCTTTCTGGGTCTGGCTTATTTCACTTAAAATGCTCCCTAATTCCATCCATTTTCCAGAAAATGTCATAAATTTGTACTTCCAATTGGGTGAATAAATCTCCATGGTGTATATTTATCTCATTTTTCTTAACTACTCATCTGTTGATGGACACTTAGGTTGATTCCATAACGTGGCTGTTGTGAATATTGTCACAATAAGCATGGATGAGTAGTTACCTATAGTGTATGTTGACTTATATTCCTTTGAATATATACTCATGACTGGTATACTTGGGTCATATGATAGTTCTATTTTTAATTTTTTGGGGAACTTCCATATTGATTTGCATAGTGTCTTCACAATCCCGATTTCCCACCAGCAGTGTATGAGGGTTCCTTCCTCCACACACATCCTTGCCTGCATTTGTTGTTGTTTGTTTTGTTGATGCTAGCCATTCTGAGTTGGGTGAAATGGTATCTCAGTGTAGTTTTTATATGCATTTTCATGATGGATAAGGATGTTGAACATTTTTTCATGTGATTCTGGGCAATTGGTATTTCTTATTTTGAGAAGTGTTTGTTCAATTTATTTGCAAATTTTTTGATTGGACACTTTGTTTTGATGGTGTCTAATTTTTTAACTCTTTATATATTTAAAGTATTAATATTATGTCTAATGTATAGCTAGCAAGGACTTTTCTTCCATTCTTTAGCCTACCTCTTCACTCTGATAATTGTGTCCTTTGCTGTTCAAAAGCTATCTAATTTTATGCAATCCCATTTGTCAATTCTTATTATTATTTCCTGCATAATGCAGTCCTGTTTAGAAAGTCCCTGCCTATGCCTATATTATAAAGTATTTTCCTTTAAATCAGGAATAAGACAGTAGTGTCCATTGTCTCTACTGCTATTCATTATATTAAATTATCTATGAGCCACAGCAATAAGGCAAGAGACAGAAATAAAAGGGATACAAATAGGAAAGGAGGAAGTCAAATTATGCCTATTTGTAGAGGATATGATCCTATATGTAAAAGACTCAAAGGTCTCCACCAGAAAACTCTAAGAGCTGATAAACACTTTCAGCAAAGTGTCAAGATATAAAATGAACATACCAAAATCAGTACCTTTTCTGTACACCAATAATGACCAGGCTTAGAAAGAGATCAGGAAACTATCCATCCCACTCATAATAGCTTAAAAGAATAAAATACCTAGGAATAAACCTCACCAAGGAGGTGAAAGACCTCTACAATGAAAACTTTAAAACTCTGAAGAAAAAGTTGAAGAAGACACCAGAAGATGGAAAGACCTCCCATACTCATGGATTAGAAGAGTTAATATTGTGAAAATGGCTATATTACTGAAATCAATCTACAGATTCATTGCAATCCTCATCAAAATTCCAGTTATAGTCTTCATAGAAATAGAGAAAACAGTCCTAAAATTCATGTGGAAGCACAAAAGACTAAGAATCACTAAAGCAATCCTAAGAAGAAAGAGCAATGCAGGGGTGGCATCACACTACCTGACATCAAATTATACTACAGAGGCATAGTAACAAAAACTGCATGCTACTAGCCTAAAAAACAGACATGCAGAGGATCCAGAAACAAATCCACATCGCTACAGACACCTGAAGCTCGAGAAACGTGTCAAAAATAAAAGTAGGAGGAAAGATAGCTTCTTTAACAAATGGTGTAGAAGAACTGTATATCCTTAAGTAGAAGACTGAAGCTAGATCCCTTTTTCTCACCTTGAATGAAAATTAGTTCAAATAATATCAAAGACCTTAATGTAAGACCTAATACGTCAACATAATAATTTGGAGAGGAACAAGCATTCAGACAGTTCTGATCATGATCCTGCAAGACATAATCCCAAAGGCTAAATACTGAATGTGGAAAACCTGAAAGCAAAAATCCTAAAAGCCATAATTCACAGTGAAAAAAAGATTAGATAGAAAGATAAATGATAAATCAATCAACCAATAGATACATAATGAGGTATAGAATGCTGAATTATGGGGAAGAGATTAGAACATTTCAGTTGTATACAGGATAGCTGCTCAATTATTTGAACATGTATTATTTCTGCCCATTCCCATGTGTGCCATACTTGACTTCCAAAACTGCCCTTCCAAAAACAGCAACTCCATAAGCTCAGAAACCTTCTGAACCAAAGACAGTTGCTGATATCGAAGTTTCTCCAGTGTCACAAAATACATTAAATGATGAAGAATTTTGAGTTAAGGATTAGACAGTGGAAAAAGATTTCTCATATTTACCCTTAAATCTAACACAGAAACACAAGTGCTTGCTTCATTTCAACTAATGAATGACACTTTCAAAACTCTCCTCACTGATTTTTTTCAGACACAGATTTTATATGTATACCTATCTATCTATCTGTATATGTATATGTATACACACACATATATATTAGTTGTTGTTATTAGGTGCCCTCGAGTCAGGTCTAACTCATAGTGACCCTATGTACAACAGAATAAAACACTTCCCAATTCTGTGCCAGGCACATGATCATTTTTATGTATAAGCCTATTGTGTTAATTCATCTAGTTGAGGGTTTTCCTTCTTTATGTTACCCTCCCAATCATGAGGTCCTTCTCCAGGATTTGGTCCCCATCTGACTATACATATAAAATACCTCAGATACAGTCTAGCCATCCTTGCTTGCAAGGAGCACTCTGGTTATACTTATTCTAGGACAGCTCTGTTGGTTCTTTTGGCAGTCCATAGCATATTCAATATTCATCTCCAGCATCATAATTCAAAAGCATCAATTCTTTTCCTATCTCCCCTGTTCAGTTTCCTGCTTTCACAACCTTATGTTGTAACTCAAAATACAGTGGCATGAGCCAGGCGCACCTTCATCTTCAATGTGACATTTTTACTTTTCAATAATTTAAAAAGATCTTTAGCCATAGCATTTCCCAGTGCAGTGTGACTTTTGATTTCTTTGCTGATGCTTCCACAGTTGTTGATTATAGAATAAAGTAAAGCAAAATCTTGGACAACTTCAGTCTTTTCTCCATTTATCGTGAAGTTGCATCCTGATCCAGTTGTAAAGTTTTTTTGTTGTTGTTGATGTTGAGTCACAATCCATACTAAAGGCTATGTTCTTTGATCTTCAGGAGTAAATGTTTCAAATCGTCTTCACTTTCAGTTGCTTTTGAATGATCTTTAGTAAAATTTTGCTTGCATGTGATATTAATGATATTGTTCAATGGTTTCCACATTCACTGGATCCCTTTTCTTGGGAATTGGCACAAATATGGATCTCTTCCAGTCAGTTGGCCAGGTAGCTGTTTTCCAAATCCCTAGGCATAAACATGTTAGCACTTCCAGTGCTGCATCTGTTTGTTGTAACATCTCTATTGGTATTCCATCAATTCCTGGAGCCTTGTGTTTCACCAGAACCTTACACATGGTAGGCAAGTACTCTACCATGAACTGCACCCCCAGTCCCATTTTTATTAGTCTGATGGGCAGCCCTTAATTCCTTAAAAGATCACATGATATAGGAAAAAGATGATGTCTTGGATTCAAGGAAAAATCATTATTGGCTGGTAAAATGACAGAGTGAAATTTTGATGAGTAACAAGATATTTACACATGACACAATAGTCTCAAATTATTTCCCACAATGAAATTTAAAGGAGAAAGTAGTAACTGCCTGAGGCAACCTGGGCAGTTTAGCAAGACCTCTTCTCAAATAAAAAAACTAAAAAGGGACTGAGGTTGCAGCTCAGTGGTGAAGCACATGATTTCCTGGGTTCAATCCTCCTGTACTATAAACAAATAAACAATATTTTAAAGGATAAGGAAAGTTAAGAACTGTTCCAGATTAAAGGAAGTAAAAAACTTTGTGAGTTTATACAAAACATAATCCAGGAGTTTCTTTTCCTGTAAAGGACAGTTGTGGAGCAATTGGTGAAATTTGAATGAAACCTTCAGATAAACTAATAATATCTTGTCAATGGTAGTGATTATTACACAATGATTATGATTATCCTTTACTCCTAAGTATTTCTGTGTTTTGTTGGGTAAAGAATTATCATATCTTCAACTTACTGTCAAACATTTCAGGAAAAAATATGAATGCAGAGAGAATGAAAACATGTTAATATTTGAGGAATCTGAGTAAAGGGTATACAGGAATTCTAACCATAAGAGAAAGTTGCTGTTATGTGCTGTTGAGTGATGTTAGATTCGTCGTGACCCTCATAGGGTTATCAATGGTTGTCTGGGGAGTAAGTCCTTAAAATTTTTTAATACCAACAATAAGCCACATATGCTTTTGTGTTAAAAATATAACTGTGAAAATATTTTTAAAAAGCCCTTCAGCCTTTATGAAGCTGACACGTATTGTGTCAGAGCTTATGTCTTCTTTTGTTATGTTATCAAGGGATGGACCAATCCATTTGTTAAAATGAATCATATCTCAAGTTCTTAATCACATTTTCAATAACTTAAAATATTTTCCAATAGAAATAATTAAAACAATCATTTTGGCTTGAATATTGTCCCTCCATTCAATTCCCAAAGTTATATCCTGTTTTTGAAACATTTGAAAGATTTCTGAAAATCTAAATTTTGAGCACTTTTTCAAATTGACTAAATTGTACATGTTTTATCTTGATATTCTTTGCCTTGGACCAGAATATTAATTCCTAAATGGATTTGTTTCCTAATTCTACGATGCACTTTCTTTATCTATCTGCAATTTTCATAATCATCAATATTATTAGGTTAGTATTATTGCTGATATTTTAATTATTACTGTCTTTCATTGTGAAAAGTTTCTCTCACCCATCACATATAGTCTAATTATTATTGATTTAGCTAAGAAAAACCAAAGTTATTGTAAATGAAAATTTTTAAAAATGGGCTTGAGAGAAAAAGTCAATTCTAGATATAGGAGAAGAGTCCATAACAGAGTCCATTGGTAATCATAGCAGAAAGGACAGTGTTAAACTATCTAAGAATATAATAAGAAAGAATCTTTAAAGGCTAAGCACCCCACAGAAGAGTCAGCTGAGTGAAACAGAAAGCAATCACAGAGACAGAAGAACAAAGACTCCATAGGAAATAAGAAACTTTATACCATCCCTGCCAGTGACTGCCCAGGGCTTCAGTGCCTAATTTGGACCATAGAGGGAAGATCTGAAGCTGTTGCTCTTATATCTCGCACACAAAGCACCTAACATCTCCATCAACTGAGTGCTGGGCAATGAGTATGTATTCCAGAGTCAATGTAGTAGGGTACTGAAAGTGAGCCCCAGAAAGAAATACGAAGCTTTCCACCTTGGACACATATCATTTACCTGCTCACATCATTGTTTACAATACAAAAACCTTCTATCTAACTTCCCTAAAAAGAATGTGACCACCACTGCCATCACCATTATTATCATCATTTTTGCCAATCATTTTGAGAGATTTTTGTGACAGTCACTGTTGTAAGCACTTTATATGTATATCTATTATAAAACACTTTTAAAAAGAAGAATCTGAGTTGCACAGAGGTTAAGTAACTTACCCAAGGTTGAATATCTACAGAGTATCAGAGACGGGATCCAAAAATTGGTACCTGACAGGTATAAATAAGCACAAAACTGTTTTCTTATACACTACACTTCAATATCTGTCTTCTCTGAAGGAATTAAATGAAACTAGCCAAGAAAACTTCTGAGGCATTGAACTGGACCCCGGGAATACTATACTTAGAGGCAACCCTGCCTACTGGCTTCCTGTTGTGTGAAATAGTAAATTTGATATTGTCTTTCTTTATTTGCATTTTATGCAACATATTTATTGCTTATTGTTGTTAGGTGTCCTCAAGTTGGGTCCAACTCATAGCAACCCTCAGAGGGTCTTCAATGGCTGATTCTTCGGGATTGTTTCAGGAGCACATTGCCATGTCCTTCTCCCATATGCTGGGTATCGAAGCCGGGTCCTCAGAGAATGCAGAGCAGCACTCTATCAACTGAGCTAAACCCCAGCCCCATTTACTACTTGTAGGAGAAGAATACCCAGATTTCTCCTGACATACTTCCTTGACTTCTCCTACCTTTTCCTTTCTTTTTACAGAGCTGAAAACACTAGTGTGGCTTAGATAGCTAGACAGGGTTACTGAAGAGAATAATTTGGTTCCTTCTTTTTACATATCAATTCTTTGTTGTAAAATTGTGTATATTAATATGTGATGGCATTGGAAAATGCTCTTCTCTTATTATCATCACTTCTCATTCTTATCTTCAACCTGTCCTCTCTACTTTCCATAATACCATGTGCATGGTTCACTCCCAATATCATCTTCATTTCTCTTTCATTTTATTCTCTGAAGAATTATAAGATTTTTACAGTGTTTTATCATTCCAGTAGAAAATCTGAAAAAAAATGAAAAACTCCTTTGAATAAAAGCATATAAAGATTTAATGCTTTCAAACTTTTAAATTTCATTTTGATTTCTGGACTGACATTATCTTACTGGGTTTTATTATGGATTTTGCTCTTATTCAGGGATGACACACATTTTTGCCTGGAAATTTTTCATTTCAAAAATCCTAGTTAGTACTACAAACTCACCATAAATTTAATTAGATTTACTAACATTTGCATACTTTGCACGTCCCACCAACTTCTTCAGGCACATATATAACATTTACAGACAATATTTTAAAGAAATATTTTGGTATGGGGGAGGGTTTTTCTAAACTTTCACATCTTATAAACATAATTTTCTACATTTGGAAACTGAAGTACACATATGTTGTTTATCATGCAAATAATAGTGTCATACCAGATAATTGTACAGTTTTTAAATCATATTCATATCACCCACCTACTACTAACACCTTATAAGTAAACAAAAGTAGTGTATTTTTGTACTAAGCATTCAGAAAACTGAAATTAATATCAAGTTATTTATAAGTAAAAGTATGCATTGATAATGTAAACCCTGAGTTAATTAGATGGCAACTCTGATAAAAGCAATCTCCAAACTATTTTCTCTTTTCAAAACTTCTTTTGGACTAGATAGTAATTGGCCTAATTCTTCTCTTCTAACGTGAATTCTAATAACGAAATGATTATACAGTGAGGTCATATCAGCTATTTGAAATGCTAAGCTCATGATCCAAATGCTATTTTAAAGAATTATTTTATAGCATCCTGGGACCAAAGGATGTTTACAACTTCTTGCCTGATTTTTAAGTGACTGTAGCGTTTCTGATCTCTTTCTGAGAATTTAAAACATTCAGAATGAGAAACATAGAGTCAGGGTCCTTCAGTTGTTACCAGCACAATGTGATCTAAGCCAGTGGTCTTTAAAGTTGGTCCATAGGCAGCAACATCAGCATTTCTTGCAAAGCACTGTAGTTAGAAACAGAAAATCTTGGACCCCATCTGAGACATATTCACTTAGAAACTTTCTGAGTGGAGCATGTCAATCTCCTTAACAAACAATCAGGTGATTATGATGTACCTTTAGGTTTAAGAACCCCTGGTGTTGTTGTTGTTGTTGTTGTTTTTGTTGTTGTTGTCAGGTGCTGTCAAGTTGGTGTCTGACTCATAGCGACCCTATCTACAACAGGCAAAACACTATTGTCAATGCTTCTCTGCTATCCATAGAGTTTTCAATGGCAGAATGATTTTTGGGAGTTGGTTACTGGGTCCTTCTCCCAAGCGTACAGTATCTGGTGTTCCCTAGTGATCTCCCATCCAAGTACTAACCATGCCTGACCCTGCTTAGCTTCTGATATCTGATGGGATCCGATGCCATGGTGCTATGGCTGCAGGCCCTCTCAAATTAGACACCTTAATTAGTGATTGTCTGTTGTCTTGGTTTCTAACTCTATCTGTGAAAGGCTGTTGGAAATCTGCAGTCAGATTAAAAGTTTAGATTTTGCTGACTGGTTAATTTCAAGTATAATTTATTAGATTACAAAGATTTCTTAATGGTTGCCTTCCCTGTCCTTAATTGCTGGTATTGCTTAATTGACATTTTTTTTCCTTTTGAAGTACTGGGGTGGGGGGTGAATCCAAGCCCTTGATTTTGCTGGGCAAGTGCTCTATCACTGAGTCATACCCCCAATCACTTTTTTTATGTTTTACTTTGGGACCGAATCTCCCTAAATCAGAAAGGCTGCCTCTAGCCTGGAAACTGTGATCCTCCTGCCTCAACCCTGAGAGTTGCTAAGATTACAAATATGTACTGTGGCACTTGGCTTAATTGACTTTTTGTAACTGGCAACAAGAGCCTATATCAAACTTACTGTCTCTAACCTTTTGAAGTATCCATAGATCACACATTCATTTGTGCTTATAAATATGTGGACTATGCACAAGGTAGCTTAATCTACTTTTTTTCTCCATTGGCTATTTAACACTGTGGAGGTTGTGGTTGATCTGAGAGAGAAAAGCACTTTTCTCAATAAAGACAAATTTATTTGCCATTTTCCTAAAACATATAGCTCAGACATACACTGTGTCACAAAAGTTACCTATTTCTTGATTCTCACCATATTCATTATTAATAGCTGAATAACAGAATATTTGGGGTGATGTTAGTCCATTCTGAACCTCTGGCAGACTGCCCAGTTGAGCTCCAAGTGGTAAATCCTTTTTTTCAGGGTTTGCTTCTTGATTTCAGTCTACAATGTGCTTCATCCTGAGAGCCTCACATATTTTCACTGAATTACCAGCTTTAACATTATATAGTCATTGATTTTACTTTTCCTGGAATGATTTGATCATAGTAACAATTTACGAGTGTGAAATTGAGGACATATAGCATCTCCAAGCAGCAAATTAATAGAGTCATACCTATTAAATTTAGACATGTTTATTTTTAAAGAGAACTCAAAATCACGTATTTATAGATTCACTAGGTTAATGCACTTTCCTTCCTATGTTGCAGACTCCTCCTTTCATAAATGGTTGTACACTTTTAAGGGGTAGTAAGAGGAACCTTACTGGGCTGGGATTTAGCTCAGTTGGTAGAGCACTGCTCTGCAGTCTGTGAGGTCCTGAGTTCGATTCCCAGCACCGCAAAAATGGGAGAAGGATGTGGCAATCCACTCCCAAGGCAATACTGACACAATCAGCCATTTAAAACCCTATAACGGTCGATCTTCAAGGCACCTAACAACAACAAGAGGAACCTTAAGTTTTCAAATTAGACTCTGTGTATTCTCTTTCATTCTAAGTAACAGAGTAGTCAGAAAGCACTGGATTTTATATAGACACACACACACACACTGAAACCTCATGGCATTGTTTTCACCACTCTACAAATGAGATAAAGGCTCAGGGAGAGTAAATAAAAGCTCAAAGCCACAGCTAATACTTGATTTAAATTGAAGATAATTTCTCTCAAAATTTTCTCTCAAAATATGAGATACTCCGATTCTAAATCAATTGTCAGTGTGTTAGCTTTTCATCATTATGTCAAGATACCTGAGAAAATCAACTTAAAGGAAGAAAGATTTATTTTGTCTCAGAGGTTTCAGCCCATGGTGGGCTGGCCTCATTGCTTTTAGGCCTGTGGCAAGGCAAAAACATCATGAACACAAAAGCGTATGTCAGAATAAAGCTGCTCACCTCATGGGAGCCAGGAAACAGAGATATTGGTGGGGGAGAAAGAGAGCAAGTACATCAGTGTTGAGAACAAAATATACCCTTCAGTGGCATACCCCCAGTGATCTACTTTCTCCAATTAGGACCCACCTCCTTGCAGTTCATTCAGCTATGAATTCATCAGTGGGTTAATCCATTGAAGAATTAGAGCTCTCAAGATCCTATCATGTACCCCTCAAGGATACACCTCTGAACACAGCTCCAGTGAGGACCAAACCTTCAATACATGAGTCTTTAGGAGATATTTCATATCCAAACCACAACAGTAAAGGAATAGTAAATATCTTATGCTTTGTCACCCCTAATGTTCTCTGTTGCAGATATTCTTCTCTGCCAGCATGATAGAAAAATGATCATGTAAATTAATGGACTCGGCTGTGTACCAATAAAAGATTATTTACTAAATCAGGCTCTGGGCTGACTTTGACACTCTGGTCACTAGTTTGCCTATCCTTCTTTTAGATGTCTTTCTTCTCAAACTTTAAGGTACATAGAAATCTCCTTGAGAGCTCAGCACTGTGGTACAATGTGGGGCGCTCCTGGTCTTACCTGGATATTATTGGCAGAGCCCCTCACACATAAATACCTGTGTACCTCTACCCCAACTGCCCTGGGACCCTCGGGAGCAGGGCAATCACAGCAGAGAAGGAAAAGCCTCAGGATGTTTTCCTTTGCAAACACACAACTCTTTATTGCCTCTGCCCTTAGAAGGGCGGGGAAACCCAGTGAGGTTACAACACAAGTGACATAGCCTGAGTGGCGCAGCTCCTGGAACTGCCAGGTGGGACGTGGGTGGCAGCAAGGCGGCAGGTGATGGACGGCTCCCCCATTACCTCTTTCCTGCCACTTCTGCTGGGGCTCTTCTGCCAATGGTGGTTGTCCAGAGAGCGCGGCCCACAGATGGTCCTGTTTCCCTAGAGAGCTCTTGTCTGGTGTTGGCCCATGAACAGAGAGAAAGAGAGAACAGGGCAACTGCAGCTGCTTAAATAGTGTTGGCTGAGCAAACACTGCTTAGGGTCAATTGACCAATCATGGGGGAGGAACCGAAAATGTTTTGTAAAATGTCCAATCAGGTTGCGGTGGGATTTTGGGGGAGTGGGTAGGGGGAAGCTAACCCGGCATGACCCTGGCTTGCTTTTTCAGGCAAATCCCTTTTACTTTTCTAACTTAGCTATTAAGGCTTCTTGTGAAGATTCACAAGAATTGGGGTTTTTGCCTAAATTGTCCAGATTTCTCCTGACAGTACAGACTTATAATCACAGAGACTTGGGAAACAGAGGCACGAGGAACAAGAGCTCCAGCCAAGAGGCAGCCTGCCTAACTTAGAAAGACCTTGTTTCAAAATAAAAAGTAAAAATGGGGCAGGGAGTGCACCCCAGTGGTAGAGCACTTGCAAAACTATGTGTGAGGCCCTGCGTTCATTACCCAAGTATCACAAAAAAGCATCCTTGTGGATTTTGTCATAATGTTGCCATAATATAGAGACTGGTTCAGTAGGTTTGGTTGGAGTCCAAATATTTGCTGTGGATTGATTTTGGACACTACTTTGAATGACAAGTTTAGACTTTAGAAAACTATTCGCGTTAGAGGATGTTCTCTCTGTAGCATCCTTTTGAACAAGTCATGTTTGAGGAAAATGAATTAGCCTAAAACTACTCTGGTCACAACACCTGTGGGATGTTAAAAAAATTAAACAGGTTTAGGAATTATTAAGGTATAACCTCACAGAGGCAATCGTTGGATATCTTTGTAAATAAACCGTTTACAATTGACTTTTAAAAGCCATATAAAAATATTTATGTTGTGAAGATAAGAATTACAATTTACCAGATAAATTGAAATTGTATTAATGTTGTGGGAATGGATATGTAAAAAAATCAAATAAGTTTTTGGTGACAATATAAAACTCAGATTCAATACCTTAGAAATAAGCAAAGATGATATGAAATGAAAAATTCTTAGGTGACTCAAAAAGTGGATGCAGTAAAGTTCTACATACCATTTAAGTTATCAAAGGAATTTCAACATTCAACACGTCTCCTGATGCAGTTTCCAGTGGGGAAGGGGAATCAGAGCCTTCATCCAAAGAGGTAAACCAGACAGCCCTGGCTACCAGAGCTTCTGTTTCCTTTCTAAAATAAGAGTTATACTGACCTTGAGATAGTGGTAGGGATTAGGAGAAAGCATAGGATTTAATTTAGAGCCGGGCATGGTGGCACATGCCTGTAATCCCAGCAGCGCAGGAGGCAGGAGGATTGCAAGTTCGAGACCAGAGGCAGTCTGTATAATTTAGCGAGACCCTGTTTCAAAAAAAGTAACAAAAGAAAAAAAAAGAAAAAAGAAAAGAAAAAGGAAAGAAAATGGGCTGGAGGTGGCAGCTCAGTAGTCCAGCACTTGCAAAGCATGCAAGCACGAGGCCGTACCACACACGCACGCACACACACACATACACACACACACACACACACACACACACGATTTAATTTAAACATTATACCAAGATACAGAAAACAGCACAATGTACTAGAAAAATGCAGATTCTTTTTATTTAAATTTGTGTTTCCATACTTCATGCTACAAATTAGTAAAATAAAATAAAGCCAATGAGTATCTATAAAAAGACTGGGTGATGGTGATAATAAATGGCTAATATCCATTACAAAAACAAGTCATTATTAATTAATTTTGGAAAGATGCTTTGAATGCTTTTGTTTTAGGCTTGAGAACAATCTCACTATGCTATTTTGGGGAAGTATAGTCATATTCATCTCCTACTTATAAACGTGCCTACAGTATGTAGTTGTTGCTGTTGTTTGGTGCCGTTGAGTCCGACTCATAGTGACCCTCAAAGGGTTTTCAATGGCTGACTATTTTGGGATTGCCTTGGGAGTGGGTTGCCATGTCCTTCTCCCACTTTATGGTGCTGGGAATCTAACTTGGGACCTCAGAGACTGCAGAGCAGTGCTCTACCAACTGAGCTAAATCCCAGCCCAGAATGTAGTAAATATATATAATTTATCTGTTGAAGTAGACATATTTGTACTTAAAGTATTAATAATTCATTTTGTTATTTATAGAAAACATGAATCTTTGATGATTTTGTGCTCTCATAAAACCAAAGTATACAGACACATACATACACACATACATACATAGTATATATGTATGTGTACTACTATGTATGTATGTGTGTGTATATATATATATTTAGAGTATTGAAAAGTAGAGATGTCACATTGAAGAAGAAGGTGCATCTGACTCATGCCATGATATTTTCAGTTGCATCATATGGTTGTGAAAGCTGGACATTAAACAAGGGAGACAGGGAAAGAATTGATGCTTTTGAATTATGGTGCTAGAGTCGTCTATTGAATATACCATGAACTGCCAAAAGAACCAACAGATCTGTCCTAGAAGAAGTGCAACCAGAGTGCTCCTTGGAAGCAAGAATGGCCAGACTATGTCTTACATATTTTGAACATGTAGTCAGGAGAGATCAATCCCTGGAGAAGGCTATCATGTTTGGGAGAGTGGCAGGTCAACAAAAAAGTGGAAAACTTTGATACAGTGTCTGCAACAGTGGGCTTAAACATAAATAAAATCATGTGCCTGGCACAGTCTCAGGAAGTATTTGGATCTGCTGTACACAGGGTCCCTATGAGTTGGACTCAGTTCAGTGGCACCTAACAACAACCATATGTGTGTGTGTGTGTGTATGGTGGGGGAGAGAGAGAGAGAGAGAGAGAATTGTTAAACGTATTTCTATTTTGGAATTTCCTTCAAATGTCTGCTCCTAGTCTTAACATGTATGAAGCCTTAGTCCATTTTGTGCTGGTGTAACAGGATACCAGGGATCAGGTAATTTATAATGAATGGAGATTTATTTGGCTCAAGGTTCTGAAAGGGACTTCTTGCTGTGTCATAACATGTCAGAAGATATCACATTGGTGAGGAAAAGGAGGAAGAGACCCAAACTCATCCTTTTATAAGGAACCCATTTCTACAATAACAAAACTCTCCTGAGATAACAACAATCCATTCATAAGGGGAGAACCCTCATCACTTGATACACCTTTTAAATGACCCATTTCTCAGCACTGTTGCATTGGGGATTAAGTTTCCAGCACATGTATTCTGAGATATGCATTCAAACCACACCATTCTTTTTTTTTTTTCAGATCTACCTTGAAAGTTCTTATGCATTTCTTAATCAAATAATGTGGAGGGATGCTATCAAATAAACTTGTTATGAATCATTTAGTTATACTTCACTCAACTGTACCTGAATTATTACTGGGTTCTAAAATGACCTTTATTACTTTTAGTAGTAAAAGTGGGCAAACTTTCAATTTGAAATGTAATGGCATTGACTTTGTAAGAATAGATAAGTAGGAAATAAACCTTATTTGTGGTTTTGCAAATAAATTTTGCAAGTAATATGTACCATGAGTAACACATAGTCCACATGAAATATCTGAATTTTAGTAGTATAGTCCTTCTACATTTTTTCACTTTTTTCAAGAATTTTTAAAATTCTTCTAACATATTCATATGTATATGTCAATATATCACTTAATTGGTTAAACAAAATTTACTGATCCTTTAAACTTACACATGAATTCCATGTTCAGTTTTATTGGTCATCTTTACCTGAAAGCAAAACAAAAACTGGAAATAATATCTATTATGGAAGATTAAACCAGAGAAAATGATCAGAACAATGTTGTTGTTGTTAGGTGCCGTCAAGTCCGTGTCTGACTCATAGCAACCATATGTACATCAGGTGCTTTTCTGATGTTCATAGGGTTTTCAGTGGCAGATTGATTTTTGGGAGTGGATTGCTGGGTCCGTCTCCCAAGATCAGAACAATAGTAATGTCCTAATTATATTTACATGATGAAATGTCTTTTCAGTTTTCATTCATTCATTCATTTATTGCAGTAGTAGGAGGCTGAACCCAGGGTGTCTTGCATACTTTTGGTAGCACTCTATCATTGGGCTACAGCCTCAGCCCCTTTTGTAACTTTTATTCTTGAGAAGGTCTCAGTAAGTGATGCAGGATTCCTCTAGCCTTGAACCTGAGACCCTCCTACTTTGACCTCCGAGTCTCTGGAATTACAGGCATGAGACATTGTGTCCAGCTTTATTTTATTTTAGATTAGAGGGAAAATAAACTGCAAACAGAAAGAAAATCTATTTGACATCAAATAAATGGTTCACTTCTCCAGGAACTATATCCTAAAATAACCTTCTAAGCTTGAGAAATAGATCATAGAAAATATTAAAAGGCTGCAGTCATTACATTTTTTAAAACCATGTTTCAGTTAAGACGGAATTGGTCTCTCTCTTCACTACAAAAGATGAGGACACTGGCTCTTGATTTCTCACATACAATCCTTAGTCACTATACCATTTTTACATTATCAAGATATACAAATTTACATTCTATTCAGTGGCCATAACACTCTCATTTTTATGTTAATGCTATTATTGTTGTTGTTAGGTGCCATTGAGTTGGTGTCCAACTCATAGTGACCCTACTTATGACAGGTGAAACACTATTGTCATTGCTTCTGTGCTATTCATAGGGTTTTCAATGGCAGATTGATTTTTGGGAGTGGGTTGCCAGGTCCTTCTCCCAAGCCTACAGTATCTGATGTTCCCAGGCAGTCTCCCATCCAAATACTAACCATGCCTGACACTGCTTAGCTTCTGAGATCTGATGGGATCAGATGCCACAGGGCTACAGCTGCCAGCAATGCTATTATACAGTGGTTTAATAATTTAATTTATCCATTCCCTTCTAGGGATGTCCATTTTACTTTTTATCAGTTTTCTGGATTTTGATAGTATAATGATATCTAAACCATTTACTCCCAAACATAAAATATAACATTAGAAGCTTATGGA
The DNA here is from genome assembly GCA_007922755.1 of Pedetes capensis. Lineage (NCBI taxonomy): Eukaryota > Metazoa > Chordata > Mammalia > Rodentia > Pedetidae > Pedetes > Pedetes capensis. Next base: position 5,032 of record VMDO01025984.1, on the reverse strand, counting down.
TGTTCTACTCTCTTAGGTTTTTATAATGGAAATAGTTATAGTCTTGATACTGAAATCATCTGGTAATATATTTATCAATTACAGTTTCCTTCATAATGGGTCGCCATTGGTCTGGATTTTTCTTCTTCAAAGCAATTAGCTTTTATTTCTGAGTGACTGATAAACATTTTTTAACCTTCACTTTCAAAAATTTAACCAGGATTATTTTAGCATTTCCTTTAATAAAGTGCTTTTTTCTAACTTTAAATTAGTCTTTTGTTTCAGGAAACTTTTTTATGTTTACATCTTTATGATTTGATTATTTATTTCAGTTACATATATTATTTTTATTTTGAATAATAGTTGTCAGCCCTCTGTATTGTTAATTTTTCTCTAATTGTTTTATCCCCTTTGTTCTTATTTTTATCTTCATTTGCTGTTGTTTTGTGGGCTATCTCTCTGTGTTAGTAATACAATTTTTAGTCATTTTGATTCTGTACTCTTTAGAATATTTTTCTTAATTTATTTGTTTTAAATGGTATTTGTTTGGTCCTCAAGATATTATTTCTTATGGTCTACAACCTCAATTTTCATCTCATACCAATCATCTCATCTTTGAGCTCTAGTGTTGAATGCATGTATTATATGTTATAACAGAAAGCACAGGTAGGGAATTACCATATCTTACAGTTATATTTTATTCTTAGCTGAGTAATTTGTATTTTGCATTACCTCCACTTCCTACTTTTCTCTCTCCCTTTTCTTTTCTTCCTTTTTCCATGGTAATCATGCTATTTATTTTCATCCTGATAGTACTTCACTACTTCTTTATATATCTTCTTTCCACTGATATCATATAGATGACATATTTTTCAGTACTAGGTTGAACCCAGAGCCTCATGTCTGCTAGACAAGTGCTCTATCACTGAACTCCACTCCCAGCCCCATTCTTCATTTTATTTTTTACTTTCAGATAGGATCTCACTGAATTCCGCAGGCTGCCTCTGGCCTTGAATGTATGATCCTTCTGGCTCAGGCTCTGGAATGGCTGGGAGTAGGGACATGTGCCGTGGCCCTGGCTTATGTATATGACTTTGTAATTCCTTTCCCACAATATCAGAGACATTCTGCCTTGCACTTTGAAGAAATATATGCTCACTTCCCATTCCAACCTATTCCTTACCTTCTCTTCATCCCTACCTGCTTCTAAAGCTTGAGATCATAGAAAGGGAAATAAAGTTCAGTGCAGGTAAATCCTTAGGTTCCGCTCACAATTTTGAGAGCTTGTTAAATGCCTCCCTTTGTATTAACTCCTCCTATGTGGAGAATATTTTTTGCATGGCCATAGAGGAATAAACCTATCAAACATAAACCAAGCTGGTCATTGTTTGAAGGACTTAAAAAGAGATTTCATTAATAACTACTAGCAGTATGGCTAAGAACTGAACTCCATTCCAGTTTGCACAGAGGTGAGTGGGTGTTTCAAAGGGAAAATGAGGGAATGTAGAGAAGGAGAGCAGAGGGAAGGATCAAGTATAGTCAAGGAAGTAAAAAAAAATATAAAACTTTGGTCAGTGCAAATGTGATTGGGCCAAGTGTGTTTGATAGTGGCAGTTAGGGAAATTAGGACTCTGTCACCCTTACAAACTGACAGACAGAGGTCCTAATCCTTCCTGATGATTACACTTCAAAGGAATGGCTTTCAGATCCTTGAGAAAGACACCCCTGAGTTGCAGGAGGTACAATGATTCACAACTCTAAGCCTTTTTTAGAAAATGCCCTAAGAAAGAAAAGTCAAGGGCCTATCTTCAGGTGTTGGGTGGAGCAAACAATATATTCTTTTGACAGCCCTTAGCTTTTCTAGACAGAGCTTGAAAAGTGACTGGATTGTACTAGGAACATGATCATTGTCTGCTAGTACTCCTGTTACCAGGCATCAGCAGGGGTGCCTCTGTGAGTCTTTGGTCTCATTAATAAAAGAATTTATAAAAGGACCAAAAAGGAACTTCGAGGAAAGCTTATTAAAGTCAGGAAAGCAGAAGCAGGTTGTGAGTGCCAGGGCAAGTAGACTGGGGAGATAGACCAGTGTGGAGAAGATAGGAAATGGAACAGACAGAAAGTTATACTTTCTGACATAGAAAGAGAGCAGGTCCAACAGTGAAGATCCTTGGAACTGCTGCACCTACACTTCTGAGTTGTTAACGGCCCTTGAGTCATATCTGTACTACAGAATGAAACGCTCCCTGACACTGTGCCATGCCCAGCACTATTGTCAGTATTGCTCTGCTGTCCATAGGGTTTTCAGGGGCCGATTTTGGGGGGATCATTTTGGGAATGGGCTGCCAGGTCCTTCTCCTGCTTTTGTGATGCTGGCGATGGAACTCAAAGCCTCAAAGAGTGAAGAGCAGCACTCTACCAACTATGCTAACCCCAGCCCGCTTGTGAGTTGGAGGTTAGAAAATGTACAAGTCCAGCAGTGAGGTTGCAAGTGGCTCTGAACTTCTGTGTAGAACTGTGGACTTCGGCAGGCAACTGCTGACTTCTGCAGGTTGCTCTGGACCTTGGAAGAACTGTAACCATTGCTGAGAGCTGTAGACAGACACTGCAAGCTGTGAACATTGTTGACTCTGTGGACAACTGAGGAAGACTCTGGGCTCTGGAGACTCTGCATCAAGGGTTGGGACTTTTGGAGTATTTAGGTCCCTAACATTAAAGGGACAGATATTCCTCCCCTCTTTTTAATCTTGTCTTCAAGTATCAGATTTCCCTCACCCTTCCCCTCAGGCTGTTCTTATTAAGCTGCAGAACAGGCTTTTCTGTTTATTGCAGGAGGGATCCTATCTCAAGTGAGAATCCTCCACCTTTGTAGCCTCGAAGGTACTTGTAGCCTACAAGTTGTCTTTCTATGTAAATTGATTTACTAGTTACAGACTGGACCATTTGTAAAGGTGCTATAGATTACCGATCAAGTCATTTGTAGGAAGGTTTTATCTCCTGGCAACTGGGCTTTTTCCAAAGGATATTACCTATCAGAGAGGTACTGATCACTTTGTCTCTGAGAAACCTCACATTAATATTCATGTCTCCAAAGATGCCTGGGAACTAGATAGCTAAAGAGACCTTATTATTTCTTTTCTTCTTGCCTACTGTCCTGCTAGGGTTGATCATGTCTCAAAGTATAGGGCTTTGGATGGAATGTTCCTCCTGAAACATTGGCTATTCTCAAACCTTATAATTTGAATTGTTCTCAATTTGGTGAGGGCGAGAATCATTATTTCCATCAAAAAGTGTCAGCTCTATGTTTTCTTTTACCTGAGGAAGCCTTTTTTCTAGTTCCATAATCAGAAGAGGGAAAAAAATAATACTTCATTTCTTAATGTCCAAATTTGGGATTTTGTTGAGATTTCCCATAATCTTTTTCATTTTACCAATTTGTATAGTTTCTTAGGGTGGCACTGGGGACTGTAGTAAAAGTTGTGCCCTTCAGAGTTGATCATAAATTCTCTTTTTCCTTCTTTGGCCTCCACTCTTGAATTACACCTCTGACAATGTTTGTCTTTACCTGATCTTTGTGTTCATGGAAAGCAATGCTTAAGCACCTCCTCACTCTGCCCCAGACCAGAAGTTGTTGTTGTTGTTAGGTGCCATCGAGTCGGGTCCTACTCACAGTGATCCTCCATAGGGTTTTCAGTTTCTGATTATTTTGGGATTGCCTCAAGAGTGGCTTGCCACATCCTTCTCCCATAGACCAGAAGTAGCTACCTGTAAAAGACTAGCCTGCCCTCCAATATTCTAGGATAAGACCACCTTTCTGCAGTAACTCCCTTGTTTTAAAAAAGTCAGTTTTTCTCCTGCTTTTTTGAGAAGTTACTCTCTAATAAACATTCTCAGTGTTGTGATAGCCTCAAGAAATCATCTCCTTGGTGCATTTTGTCTTTCATATCTCTTACCTTATATATGGTCCTACTCACATTTTTTTAAGTTTGTGAATGTGTATTTGTTTTATTTCCTTGGATATTGGGAGAGATTGTGTGATGAGCTATTCAGGTGAAACTGGAAATCTGGCTATAGCTTTTAAACTTTTATGTTCTAATCTGGGAAAGCAACATTCAAAGATGATGTGCCAACCAGTTAAGGAAGACAAACTGTTAGTCTAGATCATCCATGTGCTAATTTTTACGTAAGGCTTGAAAATGATGAGCCATGCTGGCATTCAATCTTCAGAGATAAAAATGCAATGATTTAATACAGCAAATTTCACAACTGGAGGGGCAAGTAATCAATTAATATTAACAAAGAAGGGGTATTTTTCATATATTAGAGAAAACACGATTCCCGTTCATCTACTCCTTTTCTCTCCTCCCAGCTTATCTTATCCCTTCTGCAGTGGCCTAAAGTACATTCCCACATTGGTTATTTAGTTCTTGCATCACTGTGACAAAATACTTGGCAGAACAACTTAAGGAAAAAAAGATTTATTTTAGCTCACAGTTTCAGAGGATCTCAGTCTATAGTGATATGGAAGCCATAGTGGAGCAGGATGCAGGATCCAGGGACAGAGGAGAGCTCTTCAGTCACCATGGACCAGGAGCAAAGTGCTGCCCAGAACCAGGGCCTGGGGTAAAACCTTCCAAGGTCTACCTGCAGTGACTTACTTCCTCCAGCTAGGCTCACAAACTTTCATAGCTTCTCAGAAGAGCACCACCACCTGGAGACCAAACATCCAAACACATTACCTTTGGGGGACAATTTTAAATTCAAGCAATGATACCACCTCAGAGACTTTGCACCCGTTCCTGGATCACTCGTCCATGGGATATCTATATCTTGTTCTCTGTTTCTTGTTTAGCTCAAATCTTATCACTCTAGAGAGATATTTCCTTCTACTGTATAAGAATAGTGACATCTCCCAACCATCGAAATCCATTTCCTACCCTGCCTTATGATGTAATACATCATAGGCACTAGGAATGTTTGTTGAATGAATAAATATATCTTTTGTACCTCCTGTCTTTTCAATTCTAATAAATATTCTTTGAATCTTAGAGAGGGT
>VMDO01025983.1:0-27440 GCA_007922755.1 Pedetes capensis | reverse complement strand
ATTGGTCAATAGAAACCACTTTAAGGCATTATATATGAGGCAGCTATAAATAAATCTTTAGTTTCCTTCTTAGAAAAATATATGTAGGACACTAGTTTATGAAACAATTAAATTGTATACCTCCTATTTGGGGGAAAACAGTAGAGAATTCTCTACTTGAAAGTATTTATGAGTATTAGAATTGTAAATATACATAGAAATATGATAATTAGTAATTATTTTCTTATCATTTACTTAACTTCCATTTGAATTTTAAGGGACCTGATCTATTATTTTAATGCTAAAATTTGTAACACGTATAATTTTAAAAAGTATATTCAGATTCTCATTTACCTAACTTTTGCAACCCAATGAGAACATAAGAAACCCTATGGTTAAATATATATGAAACATACACAAAAATAGATATATGTACAATACATGTCTTTAAATCACAGTAAAATTTTAATGTGAAGCACTGCACTTAGAAAATGAAAATAAATGCAACAATAAAATGCAGTTCAGGCCTATGTTACTATCCAATTTCTTGATATTATTTCATTTTATAAGGCATGTCTTTTATGTAGATTATATCTTTTACTGAACAAGATCTGTTTCATAATGGAAGGAGTTCTTATTACCTTTAAGACTTTGACACTAATGATGTATGTGGTTTTGATTACCAACACTATGACCTTTATAACTACTATTATTTGTTAACATTTATGAAATGCCTATTAAGTTTGCTATTATTGGGTGTATTTACTCAGCCCTTGATATTCAGAAGGACTTAATTTTATGACCAATCATGTCTTTTCTTCTTTTTATCATTTTTATTATTTTTATTGGACTTTCAGCTTTATTCATAAAACTCCTAAAGTAACATAATGCAAAATAGGAACTAAGGAAACTGTTTGTACTAAAACCGATATCCAAAGAGAATTCAATTTCTAAAAATTATAGTTACATACACCATCAAGACAGTGATGAATAATTATTCAGAACACTTGTATAGATAGTATAGTTCTTCATGAAACATGTATTTAGGTTGTCACATGTCTTGTTTTTACTATAAATGTTTACAGTTTAAGAAAAGAAATATTAAACTGTAAAGACAATTTATCTGGCATTACTCTATTAATAAGAGCTTATGTGTTACATCTATACAAAATATTCAGTGCATAAGAAGCATGGCTTTTGTGGGTGATCCTTACCAATTTAACATGTTTAAATATCACAGATTGCATCTCATAATATGTATCATAATATATAATTATAATCCTGAATCCAGAGAAACTATTGTTTGATTTTTACAAAAGTTAATGGTACAGATTTGAAATTTACAATATTATAAGATACATACAGCCTGGGATTTAGCTCAGTTGGTAGAGTGCTGCTCTGCAGTCTCTGAGGTCCCAGGTTCAATTCCCAGCATTGCAAAAATGGAAGATGGATGTGGCAATCCACTCCCGAGACAATCCTGAAACCGTCAGCCATTGAAAGCCCTCTGAGGGTCCCCATGAGTCAGAAATGACTGGACAACCCCTAACAATAATTCCTCCATATTGTCTGCTAATGCCTAAGCTAACCTGCCTTCTTTCTGCCTATAAGATACATGTACATAATTAAATAGTTATTTTAGGAAGTAAATTAACAGATGCTTCCTCTCACAACTAAAATCTAATTATTAAATAAAAAATCTCTAATCCAATATAGTTTGATTAACTGCACTCATCATGTTATATATTACTTCTTTAGAATTATTATCCATTCTACATATCTGCAAAGGTTTTCAAATAAAAATTCCTCGTATGTGCTTTGGGAAAATTTTGTAAAACAATAGAATTTGCTATGTTGTAGTGCATTTTGAAAGAGAAATGAAAAAAGGAATAGATGATATTTAAAAGTGGGGAAGGAAAATAGATTAATCATATATAAAAGTTAAAAGAATCTTGTGTGTATAAAGAGAATAGTGGCACTCAATGTTGTTGTTGTTGTTGTTAGGTGCTGTTGAATCAGGTCAAAGTCATAGCAACCCTATATACAACAAACAAAACATTCCCTGACACTGTGCTAGACATATGATCTTTTTTGTTTTAGCCCACTGTTACAGCCACTATGTCAATCCATCTAGATGAGGGTCTTTTTTTGTTGACCTAACACTCTCCCTAACATGATATCCTTCTCTAGGAATGGTCCCTCCTCATAACATGTCTAAAATACCTAAGACACTGTCTAGCCGTCCTTGCTTCCAAGGAGAAATCTGGTTGCACTTGTAAGACAGATCTATTGGTTCTTTTGGCAGCCCATGGTATATTCAATATTCATCTCCAGGATCATAACTCAAAAGCATCAATTCTCCTCCTGTCTTCCTTATTCATTGTCTAGCTTTCAAAAGCATATGATGCAACTGAAAATACCATGGCAAGAGTGAAGCCCACATTCACTTTCACTGTGACAGCTTTACTTTTCAACACTCTAAAGAGGTCTTTTGCAACAGCTTTTCCCAATGCAATGCATCTTTTGATGCCTTGACTGTTGCTTCTGTGGGTGTTTATTCTAGAACCAAGTAAAGCAAAAATTTGAACCTCAATTTTTACTCCATTTATCATGAAGTTGCTTACTGACCCCATTGAAAGGATTTTTTTCTTTATGTTGAGTCACAATCTATACTGAAAGCTGTATTTGTTGATCTTTATCAGTAAATGTTTCTAATCCTCTTTACCTTCAGCAAGCAGAGTTGTGTCATCTGCATAATGCAGGTTGTTAATAAGTCTTCCTCCAATCCTAGTGCCACATTCTTCATAAATTGCAGCTTCTTGGATTATTTGCTTAGTATAGAGATTGAGGTGGAATAGTGAAAGGAAACAGCCCTGACACACACATTTCCTGACTTTAAACTAGGCAGTGTGAAACTCAATAGAAGATTTTAAATGAACACAAAATAAAAAAGAAAGAAATTATGTTTATGAAAACAAGAGGAAACAGACAACAACTGCCATATAAATTCTGCAACCACTTCATAGGGATAAAGGCAGCCTTCTCCAAATATCCTAAGACCTAGCTATTCTATCTTATTTGTCTCCTTACCAAATGTCTTTTTGAATATCTTTGTGCATTTTCTGTGGGCAAAACTGAAAGAGTAGTAATTTGGCTCACCTTTATTTAATGTTGTTGTTGTTAGGTGACATCCAGTTGTTTCCCACTCATAGCAACACTCACAGGGTTTTCAATGGCTGATTGGTTGGGGATTGCCTTGGGACTGGGTTGCTATGTCCTTCTCCCATTTCTGAGGTGCTGGGAATTGAACCCAGGACCTCAGAGACTGCAGAGCATCACTGTACCAACTGAGCTAAATCCTAGCCCCTTACCTTTATGTAGGATAGCTAATTAGAAAATCCCTGGACCCTCTTCATTTCTTTTTCTATTCTACCACCCTCCTCTCTTTTCTATATTTCTTTAGGCTATATTTTTGTCAGGTTAATGAGACTCCAATTTAATGGAAAGAACAATGCTTACGTCTTATAGTATTATTGCCTATAGCAGTAGCACTCTGACATTTGATCCAATCAGATCTCAGAAGCTAAGCAGGGTTGGGCCTGGTCAGTACTTGGATGGAAGACTGCCTGGGAACACCAAGTGCTGTAGGCTTGGGAGATGGACCTGGCAACCCACTCCCAAAAATCACTCTGCCATTGAAAACCCTATGAACAGCAGAGAAGCACTGACAATAGTGTTTTGCACTGTTGTATGCAGGGTTGTTATGAGTTGGATACCAACTTGATGGCACCTAACAACAACATATTATCATAGCCATGCAGTGCTACTGTCTACTTTTTTAAGTGGAATAGTCTAGTCTCCAATATCCTTTATAAGACATTATAAAGTAAAAACATGTAAATAACAAAGCTATGCCTTATGTGTGTATGTATAATAGTGCATGTATCTAAAATGATGCACATATAAAATAGCAGTCTGTATCCTACAAAGCAATATTTAGTACTATAAACATCTCTCATCTCTCTATCTCCTATATTATGCACTATTTTTTTTTTCTTTAGTATAGGATAAAAGTAATTCGAGGCACAGCAGTCTTCCGACATTCAGTGAATACCCACCAAGCACCATGACTTCTTGCTGAGGGAGTTATAAATGACAACTGGGTGTCTGTTTGCTATTGGCAGAAGTCTCTAGGAATGCACTGACTACAGACAAGATTTCTGCTATAATCCCTGTCTGTAACCCTTTTTTCCTGCTCACTGTGATGGTACTTTATCTCTTTAAGGCTATCCTTGCCTCACAACTGGTATAGAAGAATCTTTTTTCCTAAGTTTTTACTCAATTTTGAACATATCTAGAATTTAAATGATTGTGTGACAGCTCACAGCCATTGACCTTTCAGTTTCATGTACCTTAAAAGACACACAAACTAATAAAAATCATAGAAAAACAAGAACAAAGAGATATTAAAAGTTTTGTTTCTGAATGTTCAGAAGAGAGTTTTAAAAGATTACGCTAACACTTAGGAACTCATGCATAGATATGTCTACATAATGGCTGATTAAATATGGAATGTTTCTTTGATTTCAGACAATTAAGTTATTGCCTTATTTTTAATTGAAAAGTATGTTCCTTTGAAAGAGACTTGGGCATTTTAAATTAATAAACCTCAGAAGTCCTAATCTGAAAGCCTAAACCTTCTATAATATAATGAGTTTCTCAATTTAATCAGAACCGGTTAACAAAGAGTGAAATACAATAGAGAAATCTAACAAGAATTGGAAGTTTTCTGCACTGTGAAAGGAAACATGGGGCCACTAGTGTAAGGATCTATCTCAGTGATTCTAATAACTGACAAACAGAAATAACATATAGCCATAATCTTCTAATCTGGTCTACTGCTACCAAGAGTGCGATGTGAGTAGGGGTGGGGTTGAGATCTCAGAGGGCAAGTTTCTCTTTCATTTCTCTGTTTTCACTAAGTCAGGAAGTAGCTTCCTATTCCATGCTAAGGAACATAAAGGGTTTTAAGTGCAGTCAGTCCATGGAGCTATCCAAACCCAGTAGGAATTTTAACATTAAAATAATAATAGAGAGAAATTGAATTGTTTTTCTTTAACTCTATGAAGGAATAAGAAAAACAGCAAGTAGGAATACTATTATGAATATTGTTATGGAATAGAGAGACCTTTATGATTATATTACTTTAAATATTATTGTCATATTACACATAAATTTATATATGCCAATTAACTTTTTTTAAAAAGACGTATTTTCATTTTACATGAGGTGAGGAAACAGAAGCACTAGAATTGAAATTCATTTGTACGTAAATTAATTTGAAGAAATACACCAAAGAAAATATGCAGCCTTAGGAGCATTATCCTTTTGAGACTCCAGAACTGCAAAGGTAACTAATGAATGTAATGTATGCCAGGTGTCATTTTCTTTGTGAGGGGCTACAATGCATTTGTGTGTGAATTTACAAGACCTTGAGGATTTTTGATGCTAAAACGACTGTTGCTAAGTGAAGAATGATTTGGGATTTTATGTCTTAAGAATGTTTAACTATCTATTCCTTGAGTGGGGCTGGGGTTTAGCTCAGTTGGCAGTGTGCTGCTCTGCACTTTCTGAGGACCCAGGTTCGATCCCCAGCACTACAAAAATGGGAGAAGGATGTAGCAGTCCACTCCTGGAACAATCCTGAACACAGTCAGTCATTGAAAACCCTATGAGGATTGCTATAAGTCAGACTTGACAGCACCTAACAACAACAATTCCTTAAGCAAATTTCCTAATATGAAATTTTTCCTTTTACTAATAATGTATCTCACATAAAAAAAGTTTGAGAAAACTCTGAACCATACATACATTGAGAATAAAACTTTCACACTCTTTTTACAATGAAAGTGTTTTGCCAACATACTGAGTTCTAATGACTGTTTTTTCCCTATAAACAGAAATATCTGCACATTAATTTCACATTTTCATGAATAACTGCAATGTTCTTCATTCTATTTGAAGATACTTATACAATAATACTGACATACATCTCAATATTAATATTAATTCACCTAGTGGTAATTTATTAACTTAACTCAAAATCATAAGAAAAATATGGCATAGGTTATTCAAAATAGTCAGGTAATTAAGAAAATTACTTGATGAGCTAGAATTATTTGCAAAATTAATTTCTGATACCATTTCACCTTACTATTTCCTTTGTGGTTTGAGTGAATAGTGTAGGCATCAAAGTATTTATTGATTTTTCCAATAAAATGTAAATTTGTTAGAATATAACCTACATTTTATTAATTTTGCTCATATTTTCTGAAGAATTAAATACTCTGAATATAATTTGATGTTAGAGAGTATTTTCTTCTTTATGTGGATAAATCAATTGCTACCATAAAAAAACAAGTTCTTTCTGCACTGCCTATTTAGATCTATCACAGATTTTAATGAGTAAGTAACTGTCTCTGAGAACTACATTTCTGGCCAACTCCATCTGCTTTCAATTTTCAAACAGCCTGGTGAAGCAAGCAGAGATAAGCAGGTAATAAAATATTTGACTGAATCACTACCTCCAGGGTACAACCAAAGTAAAAGGCTTCATGGTGATATATAGCATTAGAGATTAAAATCTAAAATTATTTATTTTCAGTTGTTGAAGTTTCAGTATTCTGTACCAAAATAAGAGACATAACCAACATTCCTTGGTAAGAGATGTGCATCAGATATCAAAATATCAATAACCATGAATGACAGGGTTCAGGTATAAATGTTTCTGATGAGGCAAATAACAGTCAAAATAGGGCAAATATGAGTAAGACATCATATAAATACATATATTGGCAAAGACCAATGTTCATCAAATTTAAAGTTATATAAGATATATTAATAGTAACTGTTTTAAGTCAGCTCAGATATTTATTTGAAATAGGTATGGAGCATTTCTAATAATGAACTATTTTTATAGTTTATTTGGCTTAATAGTTGAAATTCATATGATAGATTATGTGAAAAAAGATGCCATTTTTCTCTTCTTTGTATCGATGCTTCTTTGCATTGTTACTCTGGTGCTCTTCCCTACAAGACTAAATCTAGTAAATGAGTAGTTAAATCTGGCATAGCTTTGTTGTCTTCCTTCAGCTAGAAGAATATGGCCTCAAGAAGATTTGCTTGCTTTCACTCTATTTCCTGGAAGAGTGTCAAGCGTCCTTATGAATATTCCCAGTCTACCCTGTTGGATGATTAGACACTTGGCCCAGTTACTCATGTTGACTCAGCCATTAGCCAGTCATACACCCGGTATTGTGAGGGAAGCCAGATTAGATGGGGCTCAGGCAACCCTCTAGCTGACCTCAGACATAGAACAGACCCTATCAGGCAAATGTTATATCAGGCAAATGTGACCTAGATCGGCAGAGCCATATACTTGGTCTATTGATTTATGAATTATGCCAATGATTATCACATTTAGCCTTAAAAATCTTGGTCTCATGGTTTGGCTTCTTGTTTTTGTAAATAAGGTTTTGCTAGAATACGCCACATCTATTTGTTTATATTGCCTATAGTTGCTGCAAAAGATAGCTTATGACCCAAAAATACTATAGTTCCATCTGGTCACTTACAGAAAAACTTTGTGGATCCCCATTTTAAATCACTACATTTTGAGGTACACTGTTACCCAGAAATAGGCAAATATTTACATCTAGCAAAATATTTCCAATAATGTTTATTTATGTATTGTTCCTAATTTATGATTTCTAGACTAAGACATAATTTTTAAATAAATATTTATTTAGTAATCAATGTAAGCCATAACTGCACTGTGTCCTAGCAATATAGCAGTTCACAGACAGAAATCCTTGCTTTCCTATAGCTTACATTCTAGAATGTAGAGACAGACTGAATATACATACAGAAAGATACACACACCTAATATGAATCATGTGAAATCACCATTTTTGTAGGGAAAAATGATTAAATGTTTATAATTTCATATAATGAGAGGTTGCATTACTCTAAATCATGATAAGTGCAACTGAAGTACTTTGGAGGAAAGAGGAAGGTTGCAGAATTGCTGCTATTTGAGCAAACATGAGAAGGAGATAAAGTAGTAAACTTTGTTCACATCTGGAAGATAACTCAAGGAACATAAATGGTGAATGTAACAGTCTAGAAATGAGAAGGGTTCCAGTTCTATAATAGGAAAAAGACAAAGGAAGTCATCATAGTGAGTAAGAAGTACAATAGACGCTAATTTCAGAGAGGAAATATGTAAGTGACAGACTCAATAAGTTCTGCTAACCAATACATTAGGCACTACTCAGCATTCAAAATGCAATTAGTCTAATATGAGATGTTACACAAATGTAAATACTTAGTATATAAAGGCATAGTATAAAAATGTTGATTATCTCAATGAATTTATACTGATTATAAGTCGAACTGATATTTTGGGAATTAAATAAAATGTTAAAATTTTACTTTCTTCTTTTTACTTATTACAAAGTACAGCAACTAGAAAATGTAAATGTTCATATGTGGATTATATATTTCCACTGGGCTGCTCATATATGGAGTTTTGGAGTCCAATGTCAGGACTGTGGCTTTTATTTTCAGTGCTATATGTCAACACTGAGAATAGTTTTTTATGAGGCAGTTGCAGAAATAGACCAGTTTGGGTGGTGTTTCATTAATATGAGCAGGAAAAGATAGGGAGTTGGAGCAGAATGAAGGCAATAAATGGAGGTGGTGGTAGATTTGAATATATTTTAAAGGTAGAGTCTATGATATTTGCTGATATATTAAACATGGATTGTGACAAGTGGGGAGCAAGAGTAGATCTATAGTTTAGGTCTAGGCAACTGATAGAAAAACTGTTAAGCAAAGAATCAGATAAATAAATCTGAATTACAGAAGTGAGATCAAGGCTGGGGATTTTGTGACTTGTCAGCTATTAGGTAGACTCTAAAGTTCATAGTGGGCTGGGATTTAGCTCAGTTGGTAGAGCGCCGCGCTGTAGTCTCTGAGGTCCCGAGTTCAATTCCCAGCACCACAAAAATGGGAAAAGGACCTGGCAATCCACTCCCAAGGCAATCCCGAAACATTCTGCCATTGAAAACCCTATGAGGGTCGCTATGAGTCAGATACCGACTCGACGGCACCTAACAACAACAACAACAACAAAGTTCATAGTATGAATGAGTACATAGGAAGAGAAGGAAAGAGGTCTAAAGGCAGATCACCAGGTCAGGCTTAACATTTAGAGGTTAAAGAAATGAGAAAGCACAAGCAAATGGACTGAGGTACACTCTAATCAGGAAAAAGAAAAATCAAGGTTAGTGGGAGGCAAGTAAGAAAAGTGTTTCAAGGAATTGGGAGTGATGGTCTATGTCAGATTAGAACAGAAAATTGATCAATAAGTTTTGCAAAATATAGATCATTTACAATGATGTGGTGAGAACAGTTTGAGTGTTATAAATACAATGGATTAAAGAGAGAAAGAAAAGAAAAATAGAGAAAGTAATGATAACTTTGTCTAGTAATTTGGTGTTACAACAGGGGCTTTCGATGGTATATGAAATAGAATATGGATATTCAAAAGCCTTTGTAAAATTTACAAATAAGTAAATGTATTACCAAAATCTAAAACAAGTGTTTCCTTCTCTTTATTTAAAATTATAGATTTGATGAGTTTTATGTTTATAAAAAATAGTGCAGAAAATATGGAGGTTCCACATACCCTCACACACCCTAATTATCCCTACCAGAATCCCATATTAAGTGTGAATTAGTGTTATATATTTGTTACCATGGAGGAAACAATATTCAGATATTATTATTAACTAAGATCCGCAATTTAGAGTTCACTCTTTGTACATACATTCTGTGGGTGTGGATAACTGCGTAATGACATATATCAACCATTATAATATCATATAGAAGAGTTCCAGTGCCCTAAAATCCCCCTGTACTCTATCGAACTCATCTTTTCATCCTTTCCACTGGTCCTTACAAACAACTAATCTGTTTTTACTGTCTCCATCATTTTGCCTTTTCCATCATACCATGAACTTGGAATCATACAATATTTAGCATTTTCAGATTAATTCTGTTCAACCATACTTTAAGATTTCATCTGTATGTCTATGGTTTGCTAGTTTATTCATCTCTGAATAATATTCCATTGCATAAGTATACTTCAGTTTATTCATTCTTCTATTTAATGGCATCTTGGTTGCTTCCATGTTTGGGCAGTTTTAAATAAAGTTGCCATAAATATTTATATGCAATGATTTAGAGCTCTTGTTATTCTACATGAGGCATGTACAACCCATGACCCATAGGGCATAATGTTTGTCCCACAAAGTCTTTTACCATCATGTGTTTTTTTTTTTAGCATTTATTTTCTTAATGACCCCTTTATTATGTATATGCAATAACAATTTTAAATAATGTAGTGTTTCCCAAGATAATTCCTTTTTACTCAATATGGTCCTGGGAAGGCAAAAGTTTGGACAACTCTGCTCTACATCATCACCAACACTTAGTTTTGTCAATATTTTGAATTTTAGCCATTCTAATAGGATGACCCCTAACAACAACACTAAATTTTCTGTGACAACCTGGTCAATCTAAATTTTCATCATTTCCATTTTTAAAAAGGTTCAGTAATACAACTTGCCCTGATAGTTCTTTGGTTAAGACAGAATAATATTGTAAACCATTATAGTAATCTAGATGCAGGAAAATTAGTAGAATCAGTTCTGTGAAATAGAAAATAACCCAGCCTGGAGATGTGCAGACAAAAATGAAAGAAGCTTATTATCTTCAGTTGTTTAAACAAACATACATGTTTCAGACTCAAATTTAGAAATATTTAATCTTTTTCTTAAATCCCCCCAAGACATTTAACCTATGGACGAATTTTATTTATATGTTCCCCAGAATACACAGGGCTTTACTCATTTCTCCTCATGGAAGAACATACCGAAGTAAAACAGCATTTGGATTTAGAAAAATCAATATCATATTTTGACTTCACTGTTCACAATCTACACGGACCCGGTTAAATCCTTCTTCTTCTCAGAAAATAGTTTTCTCAAATAAAGAATCTAAAAAAAGATGCCTATCTCAACAGGGTTGCTTTGAAAATCAAGTGAGATGAACATAAGACAGTGCTTAATAATTTGTAATCACAATGTTGTAGTTTGGATATGAACTGTCTCCCAAAAAGGCTCATATCTTGAAGGCCTTGTCCCAAGTTACTGACACTATTGAGAGGTGATTGAATCATGATGATGTTAACTTCATTAATGGGCTATTGGGAGGGGAAGTGCATTGAAAGAACCAAGAAATGAGTCTGGAGGATATATCTTGCCCTGGCCCCTTCCCCTTGTCTCTCATTGTCCCCTGTCTACCATGAAGTGAGTCACTTTGCTCCACCACATGCATCTGGCCGCAATACTCTGCCCAGAAGTAACAGAGCAAAATGTCTATGAATTGAAACTTCTGAAACCATGAACCAAAATAAATCCTTCCTCTCATAAGTTGTTTCTCTCAGTATTTGTCACGTGATAAAAAATGACTTTTTACTCTTTATTTTCAATTCTGATTGGAAACAACAGTGTACTATGTATACATTTTCACAACCCACTCCTTGCATCTTCTTACCAGTGAAAATGAACACATTTTCCCTAAACAAACAACATATCTAATATGCTATTAATATTGAAACTTAGTCCTACCACTTGAAGGTCCTCATGTTGAGGACCTCATGTTGAGGACCAAAACTCATGTTGAAATTTAATTGCCATTGTAAAAAGTATTAAGAAGTGGCACTGGAAGAGATGATTAGAAAATGAGGATATGTGCTCATGAATGCATTGATTTTTTTCTTATAATTTTATTTACTATAATCATTACTACAATTTACCTATTATTCATGACATTCATCATTGCTCATAACTGAAATGTTGTCTGTGATCTTTATCACTTCACTGTCATATCTTCATCATGTTCCTATAAAATATCATCAAATCCATCAAAAGCATTAGTAATACAAAATTTCTTGAAAGATTAAACAATGATGTTCTCTGAAATCTCTTTCCACACCACTGAACCCATTGTGCAATTTCTGAATGAACTATGCAAACAACTTTTCCTGTTTCTGTTAATTCATGGGCCACATCCTCAATTCAGGTCAAATATTGTTTCCTCAATTTGTCTTTAAACATGATAAATATGTACATTGGTTGCTATATTTATATCATCTTACCTAGTATGACAACAAGCTTAGTCTTCATCTTGCAGAACTGGTCCATCACAAAATAAGTATGATGCCCTTTGAATGCATCAAGGACAAGCATTTACCGTTGATCTAAAGATTTAAAAAGGCTCCAGGTCTATGACTCTATACTATTTTCAACCATACTATTTCTAATATCAGCTCCTCTATCACCTAACCTATTTCCTAGGCTCTGACTATAACATCCCTCAGAAACATCTCCAATTTAGGTAAATTGTTCCCTTTCAAAATTAGAAATGGTGGTGATTTTCTCCTGTCAGCAGTTGCTGCCAACATCACTGTTAAGTGAAAATTTCCTAACCAGTGTTTACCTATTTTACACCTTCTTCTCTAATGTGTAGTTTGAGGGATATCAAGATAAATAGCAGTTTCATTGGCAGTGGAAATCTGCCCCATCAGAAAATTTTCCATCTTTCTCAGGTTGGTGATATACTTCTGATAATTCATCACTTTTTGTTCAAAATATTTTGGGAGCTTTTGTCATATCATCATTCCACATTGCAACACTAGCCCTATTTGGAAGGTAAACCTTATGGCCCACCCTTCACTGGCTTTACCACAACCTGGAGAAATGTTCAAGGATCTGGCCTTATCACCTCCTCCTGAAATAGATCATAACTCAAATCCTCCAGGCTTGCATGTCTCTTGAGATAACATGAAAACTGAATCATCAATTTCATGAAATCATCTTTTCCTTGGATCAGTGAATTTCTTTCACAACACCTCACACTTGATAATCACTCCCTTGTGTTGCCACCAGTCAAATGTTGCTTTCATCAACTCCAAAATCTGCATGGGCTTTACCATTTCCTGTCTCCTCTACACACTGAACAACTTCATGTTTGAATATTGCTGTGTATGGTAGCCTTTTAGATTTCTGCCATCCCTCTTCCGTAACTATGATATGCGATAAGCTGGAACAAGCATCTCTCATGTCTTAACAACTGAAACATGAGCTGGTTTCAGAGAATACTGCACTTATTATTTATAGTGTCCAAGGAGAAATCTCATATAATTTCACCTTCCCGCATGAGACTAGGCCTGACTCACAGGGTATACTCACAATCAACTACACTCTTCATCTCCCTTGTGCACATAGATCTGCCTTCTAGCTGAGGCTTTCTTGGATTAGTGTTTTTAATCACAAGAATGGGTTAGTTGTTATGGGAATTTAGCCCCCAACTTTTTATCTCTCTTCACATGCACTTTGATCATAGGATACCTTCCACCATGCCATAAAAAGCCCTCATCAGAGGCAGCCCTTTGATTTTGTTCCCAAGTTCTAGAAACATGAATTAAATAGACTTCTATTTCTTATAACATATCTAAGTCATTGTATTCTGTTGTAGATGCAGAAAAAGCATTAAGACACATAGACATAGAAAAGGGACAGAAGTAAATGTAACAGGAAGGTAAGAATCATCTCTATGTAAGAGGAAGAAATTTTATTTTCATTTCCTTCTTTATGTGTTTGATATTTTAAAAACTCTGCAATGCTTATGAATCTAACTTATTAGCACAGAAAATTTACTCATAATTTATTTGAAAGGAATACTTAGCCTTTAGACATGCTTGTCATTTTCCTAAAATCATATCCATGTAGCATCAAAATGAATTACTATAGTCAACTATTGAATTAATATTATATGTTGCTGCTGCTGTTGTTAGGTGCTGTCGAGTCAGTATCGAAGTCATAGCCACCTTATATACAACAGATGAAACATTATTGTGCTTCTCTCCGATTCATAAGTTTTCAATGGCTGATTTTTTTTTTTGAGTGGATTGCTGGGTCCTTCTCCTAATAACATTATATACATGCTCTTAACTTGCTTAAGATAACAATGAAAAGATTTTTCCCTTCAAAAATGTGAAATAATTGTGTTATAAATTTAAATGAGTTAAGAGAAGTTAATATAGAAAGTTAACTTCTGATATAAAGCCTCTCATTCACATAAAAACCCTTCTGCATAACAGGCCATTTCAAGAGTAAAAGATGTGTTTTACATATAGCTTCTGTTCTAGGTAGTATTTTACATGTTCAAATAATACCTTTGTTAAATAATATGGACTTGGAAACATTGAGATATAAAACAGATTTCCTAATGGTGACCCTCTATCTTGGCTGTGATGGTCCTAATAGTGTCATCTGTCAGCAATTCTCTGTTCTTCTGCCACTGAACAAGCAGCATATAGAGTAAAGCCAAAAACCAGGATGCAATATTAGATACCATCTGTGTTGCCCATCTGATTTCAATCCAAATTGTTCTCAAGCCAATCCTGGAAGCAAGTGAAGAATTTGACTGGGATTAGGGTAAAGAATGAAAAAGACAAAAAGGTGTGAAGCTAAAAGACCTATGTCAATTTTCCAGGTACGAAGGGATAGTTTGCCTCTTTGCAAACTCCATTGTGGAAACATTATTTTAGGCCTTGAAAATTATAATCTGCACAGTTGTTGTTGTCAGTTGCCATGGAGTTGGGTCCAACTCATAGCTACACTATGTACAACAGAATGAAACACTCCCTGACACTTTGCCATGCCCAGCACTATGTCAGTTCTTTTCTGCTACTCATAGAGTTTTCAATAGCTGAATTTTTGGAGATTGCTTTGGGAGTGGGCTGCCAGGTCCTTCTACCATTTTGGTAGTGCTGAGGATTGAACCCTCAGCACTCAGAGTGCACAGAGCAAGCACTCTACCAACTGAGCTAAACCTCATCCCAAATCTGCACAGAGGTAGAAAAAATACAAATAGATGCATACATGTTCATAGGTCCAATCATACACACATACAATATAGAAGTGATTTTGTTTTTCAAAATGTTCAGTTTTAAAGGGAATTACTTATAATTTATTTAGAAAATTGATAATTTTTAAATACAGATAATGAAAACTTGAGTGTATGTATATGTGTATGTGAGAATTTCATTCTAAAATGCTTACTTCTCAAAATAGTTGAAGGCTGGTGTATAGACCTGTGTCTCAGGGACAGACATTTTTTCTATAACTGAACCACTACTGATCTATCTACAAAGTATATCAACTACCCAGTTTCTTAAGAATAGGTTAGAGAGAAGTTAATCACATGGTCCTGATTTATTTATAATGACTGTTTTCTTCTCTTTTTTTAATTGGCCATTTTTACCTACTTTCATGATTTCCTTTTTCTTTCCAACATATTTTGATCATTGGTCTTGAATTATATTGAGTGAAAGGATGCAATAAAATGGCACAGAGCAAAATAATGTGCACAATTTTTAAATACTGCTACATTTAAATGTTATTTTGTATTTAACAGGTTTTTTTTCTATGAAACAAGTAAAAGACAATAAAATATTCTTTTTTTTAAGTAATAGGGGATTCAACTCAGGACCTCATACATGTACATGCCAGGCAAGTGATCCATCACTGAGCTGGACCCTCAGCCTCTTCTTCATTTTTTATTTTGAGACAGGGTCTCATTAAGTTGTGCAGACTGCCTCTGGCCTTGAACTCAAGATCTTCCTGCCTTGTGCGTTGGTAGGATTACAGGCATGCATTATGACACCTGGCTGAAACATTCATTTTCACAAACCAACAATCCACAAAATTTTAGAGTTTGAAAAATTACTTCTATGGGAATAAATTACCCCAGGAAGTATACTGAACACTTTATACTATTAGCAAAAATTTATGCATTTCAATATTAATGCATAATGAAGACCAGTTTACTATGAATTCCCTTCCCCTCTTGCTACTGACTTTTATGTCTATAGATATTTTTACCAACAAAATGCATATGATTTGAGTCAAAATACAATTTTAACTTGAAAATTAGGTGAAATATCAATTTCATCTCAAAATTTCCAAGGTTTTAGTTATTATTTTTAACCATGGTCTGAAAATATTAAATGGAAAAATCCCAGAAATAAGCAATTCATAAATTTTAAATTGTGAATTGTTCTGGGTGACATGAAGAAATTTTGCAGAGGCTGGCTTTGTCCAATCCAGGACCTGAATCATCCTTTGTAGTGTCCATCTCAGTTACCAAATCACCTGTCATGGCATCCCAGTGCTTGTGTTCAAGCAACTCTCATTTTACTTAATAATGTCCCCAAAGTAGAAGATTATTAACACTGGAAATATTATTATAGTATATTGTTACAATTTTTCTTTTTATTATTGTTGTTATATCTTACTGTGCCTGAGAAATTAAACTGTCAGGCATAAATCCCAGAAACTCAGGAGGCTGAGACAGGAGGATTATAGGTTTGAGGCCAGAGGAGGCCTGTGTAACACAGTGAGAACCTATCTCAAAATATAAAAATACCAAAAGGGGTGGGGGTGGAAGTGCACATCCCAGCAGTAGAGCAAAGAATATGCAAGGTCCTGGATTCAACCCTCAGGTACTGGAAAATAAATAAATAAATAAATAAATAAATAAATAAATAAATAAATAAATAAATAGCTTTTACACAGGTGTGCTTATATAGGAAAAAGATTAACTATACAGGTTCTGATACTGTCCATGGTTTCAAGGATCGACTGGTGTCCTGGATCACATTACTCAGAGAAAAGGAAGGACTACTGTAACACAAACCCTATGGAAGCACTTATTACAATCCTGGCCCAAAAGAATGCTCACTAAATAATGGCTGCTATCATTATTATTTTTAACTGATATATATTGTATCCACATTCCATTTTCCTAAGTGATAGACATACAAATATCTTTAAAATAAATTAAAAGTGTATATAAGAACATGTATTAATTTGTTAACATAAATTATTACTTCCCACTGATTTTCTCAAGATTTTTTAAAACGGCAAAGATTTTCAAGCAATTTGTTTCTGCCACCCATATGAGAACCTTAAAATCTTCTACCAACATCTGTAGTCTAAATGAAGCTCTTAAATCATGTTATATATTTATTCATTTAATTCTGTTCTTCATGATCTCAGATAGTATTTGAAAGGGCATGCAAGAATACTAATAAGAAAATTAAGAATATATGCCTTAGAAAAACTTGAGATGTAAAAATTGAGTCTAATTAAACTGAAAAAATTAATATTTAAAACTCATCATTATATATTTGATTGAGAAGGATCCAAACGAGTCTCTAAATTTTACTAATAAAGAGATACAGGCTCAACTAATCACAAAGGTTACCTTGATCAGATTATTTTGAAAATGAGTGTTGTTGTTGTTGTTAGGTGCCGTCGAGTCGGTATCCGACTCATAGCGACCCTCATAGGGTTTTCAATGGCTGACTGTTTCGGGATTGCCTTGGGAGTGGATTGCCAGGTCCTTCTTCCATTTTTGCGGTGCTGGGAATTGAACTCGGGACCTCAGAGACTGCAGCGCAGCGCTCTACCAACTGAGCTAAATCCCAGCCCGAAAATGAGTGTGGCTGTATATATATATATATATATATATATATATATATATATATATATATATATATATATCCACACTCATTTTCTCACTCATATATATATATATGCATATATATATATATATACACACATAATAAAAGATAGTAGTATATATATGCATGCATAGTACATATATATGCATATATGCATATATATGTGTATACATGCATATATATACACATAATAAAAGATAGTAGTAACATATTTAATAATAACACATTCTAGAGTCTATCAACCAACAACATAATAATGGTCATGTCAAAGTTTCCACAGCTGATGTTAAAAACAATAATCTTGGAGTATTAAATGAGAAAAGGAAAGTAGGAAATTTCTGTTTTGTTCTGGCAACAATTCGAGAGGCACATTAGTTTTTCAAATGTATAGTATCATTTATTGTCACAAAATTAAATACTCAATACTGCAAATTGCAAGGATTTCATTTTGTCTCCAGAAATTTCTCCTAATGCCTACTACAGTGCATTAGCTATGATGATATGGTGAACACATTATTTGTCTAAGAGGGCCAATGAGAGGGAGGGAAAGAAAGGAGAGAGGGAGAGACATTGATAATATTACCAGCATTATGTTGACAGCATGAATGACGTGTTGGAGGAGTTCAGAAAAAAAGCTACTAGTTTTAGAGTTTAAAAAAGACCAAAGAATACAGTGACATTTGTTGGGGCTTGAAACTTGAAAAGGAATTTTTCAAGAGTGGACTCAAAAGAAGGGTATTACTCCTTTTGGTGGATTTGCTCGTTTTATAGGCTCTATGGAAGATATATTAATTTCTTAGGAGAAGAAAAGAATAAACATTATAGAGCAAAAAGTTAAATTGCAATAGAATAAAGACAATTTTAAAGTTTAAACAGTGACTACGTAGTGCATAGCAAATACAAGGCAATAGATGTCTACCACAGTGTAGGCAATACAAAGTTGTGTGTGGAAACCTTAAAAAATAATTGTTAAAATAATTTCTACATAACTGATGAATTTACTGTTGATTTTGTAAACATCAAAACATATTTTATTACTTATACTTAAATAAACTTTGTGCTTTTCCTGGAAGAATACACAGACTCATTCAAAATGAAATTCACAGCAGTTCAGTCATTCAGTCTGGCTTCAGGCACAGTTGTGTCTCCTGTTCCTGTGGTACTTCAAATTCCTGTGTTTAAATAATACATTAGATGTCACAAATTGATTGTAAAGACAGGAAAAGAAATGTGTTACTTTACTTTTATTCTGAGACCACTTGGAGTTTTTACTTGTGTTTAAATTTTAACGCAGTGAGCAGAAACTATGGATGCAGTATTTGTCTTTATTAAAGATATCTTAAGCCAGGCACACTGGGGCATGCTTGTAATCCCAGCTACTTGGGAGGTGGAGGCAAGAGGATCACAAATTCTAAGCCAGTTATAGTCCGTGTGATTTAGTGAAACCATCTCAAGATTAAAAAAAAAAATCTTTAAAAGGGGTCTAAGGGTGCAACTCAGTGGTAGAGCACTTACAAAGTATGAGTGGATTCAGCACTCTAGTATCGTAAAAAAAAAATAGAAAAGAAAAGAAAAACTTAATAATATATTTACCATTACAATCTCTTTTTATTCTTTGTTTATTAAAACTAAAAAATAAAGCTGCATCAGTAGTACAATTTGCTCTTTAACTAAATTATATATGTCAGATATTCCAGGCGTATTAAAACTCTCTATTGATTATAAAATTATTAGTGTTGACTGTGATAGACCAATAGTTGTTGTTGTTGTTAGGTGCCGTCAAGTCGGTATCTGACTCATACCGACCCTCATATGGTTTTCAATGGGAAATTGTTTCAGGATTGCCTTGGGAGTGGGTTGCCATGTCCTTCTCCCAAGACCAATAGTAGGTACCTATTTTTTTCATTTAAAAATAAATTCAATCTAGCCGGGTGCTGTGGCACATGCCTGTAATCCCATTGACTCCAAAGGCTGAAGCAGGAGGATTGCAAGTTCAAAGCCAGAGGCAGACTGTACAATGTAGTGAGATCTTGTCTCAAAAAATAAAAAAGGAGGCTGGGAGTCCAGCTCAGTGGTAGAGTGGTTACCTACCATGCACTAGGCCCTGGGTTCAATCCCTGAGTGAAGCAAAAAAAAAATAAAACTGAACTTAGAAAAATTAATGAGGTACTTTTTGGGTTTCCTTTTTGTACTTTTTTTTTCCCCATGTTTTTATTTTTCTACTGGTACGTGCAGTAAAACTAAGCTGAGCAAAAGAAATACTCATTGGCATCAAGTATTATTTTGTTATTTTCAGTTCATTTCACAGTTATTACCAAATATAAATTTGACATCATAGGGAGAAACATAAATTGACCCATTCCAGTTGTCCAATACACTGGGTCTAGTCCACAGGGACTGCAGTACCTTTTCTCTAAAGGACCAGCTTGCAGCCATACCCCTGTGGCATCCAATCCTATCAGATCTTGGAAGTTAAGCAGGGTCGGGCCTGGTTAGTACTTGGATGGGAGACCGCCTGGGAACACCAGGTGCTATAGGATTGGGAGAAGGACCTGGCAATCCACTCCCCAAAATCAATCTGCCATTGAAAACCCTATGAACAGCAAAGCACTGACAATAGTGTTTCATTTCTTGTATGTAGAGTCACTATGAGTCTGATACCTACTGGAGGGCACCTAACAACAACAACTAAAGGATCAGATATAAGTACTTTAAGGTTTATGGGCCATGTTGTCTCTGTGACAACTACTCAGTTCTGATGTTGTAGCATGAAACTACCCATTGACAATAGATAAGCAAATGGATAGAGCTACTTTCTAATAAAACCATATTTATAAAAACAGGTGGTAAACTGAATTTGATCCTTTGGTCATAGTTTGTGGAACTCTGCTCTAGCATATGAGTCACAGATATGTGCTCATAAGAAAACACTTTGTAAGTGATTAAAGCAGTTTAGTTACCAAGATGGGGAGTGGGGGGGAAAGGATCACTAAATACTTTGGTAATTTTTCCAGAAAGTAATTAGGTTTTTCTTTCCTCAGAATAAAAATAGTAGCCTAGAAAGACTATCTTCTTGAAAGTCTATTTCTCAATTTGATTTTCAATCCTAATGATACAGAGGATTAACCTATATGTGATGACATAAAAATCCATTTATATAAAATCTACTCCTTTAAATGGCCTTGGATTTAGTTCAGTTGGTAGAGCATCACTCTGTAGTCTTTAAGGTCCTGCTTTCGATTCCCAGTACTGCAAAAATGGGAGAAGGACATGGCAATCAACTCCCCAGGCAATCCTGAAACAATTGTTGTTGTTGTTGTTGTTAGGTGCTGTCGAGTCAGTATCTGACTCATAGTGACCCTCATAGGGTTTCCAATGGCTGACTGTTTCGGGATTGCCTTGGGAGTGGATTGCCAGGTCCTTTCCCATTTTTGCAGTGCTGGAAATTGAACTCGGGACCTTAGAGACTGCAGCACAGCGCTCTACCAACTGAGCTAAATCCCAGCCCCCTGAAACAATTAGCCTCTGAAAACCCTATGAGGGTTGCTATTAGTTGGACTATGAGTTGGACATGACTCAATGGCACCTAACAACAACAACAACTCTTTTAAATAAAATATTTTATTGGTTAAATCAACTCACTATAGTAGGACAAAAGCTAAATTCATCCACCTAAAATTGAATTTAAATGTACTTTGTATTTGCAAATGTAAAAATATTTAAAAGACTGAATTTGAAACTGAATTTTTATTTTTTTTTAATTACTTTAGAAACACCTCATATCTTCACATGGCTATGAAAATTGCTAGGTAATAGGTTATAAGGGCCAGATTTGAAAATGATATTTTTACTAGTTTTTTTCCACCTTTGTAGAGATTAAGCATGAAAATTGTATTCATTTGAAGGGCCACAAGATTTCTAGTACAAGCACGTTTCTTTCTTTTGTGATTTTCCTCTACTACCTTGTTGCTTATGCTGTCTTACTCTCTGAATGCCAATAGTAAAATCACAATCTTTTGTGCCTTCCTAGCATTAGATTCCACCTCATAAATTCTTATATAGTATGTTTGTGCAGTGGACAAACAACTGATTTTTTCCTCTCTCTTTTTTTTATTTTTATTAAGTTCATTGGCCAATGGATCAAATTTAAGAAAGACTTACATGTGAAAGACACTGTAGAAAGGTAAAGAAACCAGTTTAGTTTAGTAGATGAATAATTTTGTGGATAGTTTCTGTTGGCTTACAGAAAATTAAAAAACAATTGTGTAAGAAATATATCATTTTTGCTTCTCTGTTTTTATGGTAACAATGGACTACAAAACAACTAGGTTTTGCATATAATATTATGACTCTAGGTATTAATTTACCTTGATAGGTAAATATACCTAAACTATTTGGGCATTCAAAATATTTCATACTCAAGACTTTGTTAAACTACTTGTGTTAATTTTTCCAATTTTTTCCCTTAGCTTGTACTTTAAACAAATTTATATATCCAGGAAAGTTGATTAGTGGTAAAGATTGATGTGATTATATGATTTCAGAAGCAACTCCTAAAAATACCAGGTTGTCCTTTTCCAGAGAGTTTTGTCTTTAAGACTTTATCACTGAAGTCCACAGAAAGGATTATGAAAAAATCTAATACCTTTCATTATTTGCTTCACTTGTAAATTTTATAAAAGAAGACTAAAAGATTATAATAACTAGAAAGCATAGTCAATCTTTTCTCATCTCACACCAAATAAAGTTTATTACTCTGATTTCATACCACAGACTTATAGAATTGTATCATCTGAATGATCTTCTTGATTGAGAATAAATGCTTCATTAAATTTAAATACAATAACCTAATAACAATGGTAAAACCACTGAAAATAATGACTAATATTAAAGGAACACTCATATCACTCTTTGGAACTTTTAGATGAAATGCAAAGTCTAACACACAGATGCATAATACATGCAAAGGATTATCTTATGATGGGAGAACGTAGTAAAATAAAGCTTAATCTGATAGCAATTTTCAATGGAAAAGAGATCTTGTTGATTATTTTTGACGTGGGAAGTACAGAAGAAACAACAAATAATTATGATGCATAGCTGTTGGGAATTCCCAGGGCAGGTAGAGTGTAAACAAACATGGCAGGTCCCAGGAGCCCATGTAGTCCTCTTGGAAGACTGACCTCTATCCTCCAAGGCAACTGACCCTTGCCTTACATCTGGGTACCTCACTCTTCCCTCCTCCCACTGGATGAGCCAAGATGGTTCCTGCCAGCTCAGGTTTCCTTGAGACTGGATTGGCTGAGTCCCATAACCCTCCTCCTTGGTCTAGCCCTTGCCCATGTGCCACCATCCAGCCCTTCCCTGATTGGCCAGCTGACATTCCTTGACTCTTGGATGACAATTGGCTTAAGCAGATATAAACCCCTGACCCCAAGGCCCAACAATCATTCTGAACATCATTTAGGAGTGACTCCCTCTTGTTCCTTAAGGATCAGAGGCCTATGCTCACCTGACCCACCTAGCCTTCAGCCTATTCTTAGCCTGCCTTCAAACTTTATCCAGCCTACCTCCATCCTTGCCTTTACTTGACTGCATCCACCGGATCTTCTCATCTTCCTCATCAATTCCTCTACCAATGGATCAAGTGCTTTCAGAGGCCAGTCCCCTAGAGTAAAGCCTCTGAGAGTTAAACCCAGGGCCTCCGAAGGGGCAAAGACTGTGGACTGGATGAGCAAGGACACCCAGGAGCTCCTGCCCCAGTGTGGCAGAGATAGCAGCTGAACACCTTCTTCCCCTTCCTCCCTTCCCTATCCTAACCACCTATCCCTTCCCCTTCCTTGTAAATAAACCTTCCTTGTTTTTACTCCTGTGCATGATGCTCTGTTCCGTGGCTTCAGTCTTTCTCACAGGGTGTCGTGTTGGGGCACTCAGTTGCATCATACAATGCAGAGGGTCACAGGTCGAGTCCAGCCAAATTCCAACACATAGGTTGCTGGCAGGGGCAAGTAGGTGAATAGTGATGCAATCTTTTGAGATGGAAAACAAAGGAAGAGAAAGAAGGTGTGCTCTTTGGAGGAAGTGCAGACGAAGATGCAGTCTTTCAACATAGGATGTTTGAGGTGCTTGGAGACCTGAACTGACTAGGAAATTGACTATATTGATCTTTTAAAAAATTTCTTTGTTTGATTTGAAGTGCTGGGGATAATACCCAGGGCCTCACATTAACTAGGCAAGGGTTCTACCACTGAGCTAAACCTCTCAGCCTTGGCTATTTAGACCTGGAGCACAAGAGAGTCTATGCTAGATATGACTCACAAAACTATCTCCTAGGCCTCAGGCACAAATAGCCAATGACTACTAGCTATTTTCTTTTTGATATCACAATAGCATTAATTATTTAATAATTTCAATGCATTGTCCCAAATATTTCCTTATCTAAGTCTAATTATCATCAACTTTTCTTTATTTCTTTACTAAATAACATTTCCAATTATCCAATTTTACACGTCAGAAAGAAGCAACCTAAGAGACATCTTTAACATTTAGAGGTTTCAAGAAACCCAAGGGTCATTCTAGGGAGGTCTCTCTCTCTCTCTCTCTCTTCTGTTGCCATCAGAGACCCTTCTCTCAGTTTCACCACCTAAATCTTTCAGAAATCCACTTGCTTTCTCCATCTCAAATCTCACTTCCTTGATCTAATTGCTTACTAACTGCTCCCACAATTACTCTTTCTGCTTGCACTGTATTTTTCTAATCAAACCCCAGAGCTGTTTTTAAAATGAATCTGATAATGTAATTCTTCTGCTTAAATGTTTTATAACAATTGCTCTCCTACAACTTTAGCAAAAAGACCTAATTTTTAAACTAGACCAAAAAGTAATAGGAAATATTCTTTATGTCCTAATATTGTCTTGTTACACTACTCCCTTCTTTCCTTTCACTAACAACCATCAGTTTTTTCATCTAGAAGCTCTATATTCCTTTGCATAAATACACATGAACATGTACATATTATTACAGTTCTTTCAATATGAAGAATTCAAGCTACACTCAAAGGAAAACTATCAGAAATTATATATAACAGCTTACAGAACTGACAGGAAGGATGGAGGAAAAAAATCAAGAAATAAGAGAGTTCTCTGGGTTGTTGTTTCTGTTGTTAGGTGCCATCGAGTTGAGTCCTACTCATAGCAACCCTATGTACAGCACATGGAAACACTTGCCGATTCTGTGCCAGGCAAAAGATCTTATTCATGTTTAAGCCCTTTATTGCAGACACTGTGCCAATCCATCTGGTGGGGGATTTTCCTCTTTTGCATTGACCTGCCACTCTCCCAAACATGATGTCATTCTCCAGGGATTGATATCTCCTGACTACGTGTCTGAAATATGTAAGACGCAGTCTGGCCATTCTTGCTTCCAAGGAGCACTCTGGTTGCACTTCTTCTAGGACAGATTTGTTGGTTCTTTTGGCAGTCCATGGTATATTCAATAGATGTCTCAAGCACCACAGTTCAAAAGCATCAATTCTTTTCTGTCTCTCTTGTTCAATGTCCAGCTTTCACAACCATATGATGCCACTGAAAATACCATGGCATGAGTCAGAAGCCCCTTCATCTTCAATGTGACATCTTTGTTTCTCAATACGCTAAAGAGATCTTTTGCCACAGCTTTTCCTACAGCAATGCATCTTTTGATGTCTTGACTGCTACTTCCACGAGTGTTGACTATAGAGCCAAGCAAAGCAAAATCTTGGACAACCTCAATCTTTTCTCCATTTATTGTGAAGTTGCATGCTGACCCAGTCATAAGGATTTTTGTTTAGTTGATGTTTATTCATAACCCACATGGAAGGCTATGATCTTTGATCTTCATTACTAAATGTTTTAGATCCTCTTCACTTTCAGCAAGCAGAGTGGTGTCATCTGCATAACGTAGGTTGTTAATGAGCCTTCTTCCAATCTTGATGCCATGTTCTTCCTCATAAAGTCCACCTTCTCGGATTATTTGCTCAGCGTATAAATTGAAGAGATAAGGTGAAAGTACACAGCCCTGACACACACCTTTCTCAACTTTAAACCACTCAGTGTTTCCTTGTTCTATTTGAAAAATTGCCTCCTGGTTCATGTACAGACTCCTCATGAGCACAATTAGGTGTTCTGGTATTTCCATTTTCTGAAGTGTTATCCATAATTTGTTATGATCCACACAATCAAATGCTTCTGAATAGTCAATAAAACATAGATAGACATCTTTCTGATATTCTCTGCTTTCAGCTAATATCCACCTGATATCAGCAATGATATTCCTGGTTCCCCGCCCTCTTCTGAATCCCACTTGATTTTCCAGTAATTCCCGGTCTATATACTGCTGCAGTCGCTTCTGAATGATCTTTAGTAGAATTTTGCTGTTGTGCAATATTCATGATATTGTCCAATAGTTTGCACATTCAGTTGGATCCCCTTTTTTGGGAATAGGCACAAATATGGATCTCTTCCAGTCAGTTGGCCAAGTAGCTGTTTTCCAAATCTGTTGGTATAAACATGTTAACACCTCCAGTGCTGCATCTGTTTATTGAAACATCTCTATTGGTATCCCATCAATTCCTGGAGCCTTGTGTTTTGCCAGTTCTTTCAAGGCAGCTTCCACTTCGTCCTTCAACACTATTGGTTCCTCTTCATATGCAACCTCTTGGAATGGTTGGTCATCTACCAATTCTTTCTTGTATAATGACTCTGTGTATTCTTCCCATCTTCTTTTGATGTTTCCTGCATCAGTTAATATTGTCCCCATAAAATCTTTCACTACTGCCACTCGAGGCTTGAATTTTTTCTTCACCTCCTCAAGCTTGAGAAACACAGAGTGTGTTCTTCCCTTTTGGTTTTCTGCCTCCAGCTCCTTGCACATGTCATTATAATATTTGTTTTTGTCTTCTTGAGCTGCCTTCTGAAATCTTCTGTTTAGTTCCTTAAACTTCATCATGTCTTCCTTTTGCTTTTGCTGTTCTATGTTTGAGGGCAAGGTCCAGTGTCGCTTTTGACATGTAATTTGATCTTTTCTTTTTTTCTTGTCTTTTTAAGAACTTTTTGCTTCCTTCTTGAATGATATCTTTTGTCATGCCACAACTCTTCTGGACTCCTATCATTTGTGTCTAATGCATTACACCTATTTTTGAGGTAGTCTCTGAACTCAGGTGGTGTATACTCAAGGTCATACCGTGGCTCTCATATACTTGTTCTAATTTTCTTCAGCTTCAGTTTGAACTTGCATATGAGAAGTTGATGGTCTGATCCACAGTCAGCACCTGGTCTTGTTTTGGCATTTTGTATAGAGCTTTTCCATCGTGTCTTTCCACATATGTAGTCAATTTGATTCCTGTATGTTCCATCTGGTGAAGTCCACGTGTATAGTCTCCGTTTATGATGTTGAAAAAATGTATTTGCAATGAAAAGATCATTGGTTTGACAAAATTCTATCATGTGATCTCCAGCTTCGTTTCTGTCACCAAGACCAAATTTTCCAACTACTGAGCCTTCTTCTTTGTTTCCAACCTTTGCGTTCCAGTCAGCATTGATTATCAGTATGTCTTGATTGCATGTTTGATCTACTTCAGATTGCAGAAGGTGATAGAAGTCTTCCCTTTCTTCATTTGTGGCCTTAGTGGTAGGTGCATAAATTTGAATAATAGTCAATTAACTGGTCTTCTTTGTAGGCGTATGGATATTATTCTATCACTGAC